>JBAMMX010000004.1:8330812-8533312 GCA_037126225.1 Dillenia turbinata | reverse complement strand
GTCATCCTCCTTACATTAAAACAGCTCCAATCTCTATATTTGATGCATCATATTGAATTTCAAAGGTGTTAAAAAATCGAGAAAAGTTAAGACTTGAGCATTAGTTAACTTGTTTTTGAGCGCTTAAAATACTTGTTCTTGAGCTTCTCCCCATTCAAAAACGTTATCCTTCTTGCTAATTTTGGTAAGCGATGCTACAATGATGCTAAAGTTCTTCACGAAACACTAGTAAAAATTAGGCAATCCGTTGAAACTTCTTACTTGGCTAGCGTTGGAAGTTGTGGGTTGTTCTTGGATTGCTCATATCTTTTTCTCATCCACTTGTATGCCTTGTGAGCCATTCACAAATCCAAGAAACAAGAGTTTATCCTGACAAAACACACATTTCTTAAAATTTACATACAAACGCTCTTTTCAAAAAATTATATATATTTTTTAAATGCTAAATATGGTCTTGCATATTATGACTATACAAAAGTATATCATCAAAATACAGAATCATAAATTTTTTGATAAAAGGTCTCAAAACATGATTTATTAACCGCATAAAAGTGGTCGGGGCATTTGTAAGCCCAAATGGCATAACTAGCCATTTATAAAGATCTTGCTTGGTTTTAAATGTCATTTTCCATTCATCACCTTCTTTCTTTTTTATTTGATAGTACCCACTTTTAAGATCAATTTTAGAGAATACAATGGCACCACTAAACTCATCAAGCATGTCATCGAGACAAGATATGAGGTGACGGTACTTTACCGTGATGTTGTTGAGAGCACAACAATTCACACACATGCGCCACGATCCATCCTTCTTTGGTACTAAAAGTATTGGCATAGCACACGAACTCAAACTTTCACACATATATCACTTGGCTAAGAGCTCCTGTACTTGTTTTTGAAGCTCCTTAGTCTTCTCGAGGTTGGTTTTATAAGCTGGGTAGTTTGGTAGTGGGGTGCCAGGAACTAAGTCAATATGATGCTCTATTTCACGAATCGGTGGCAAACCAGACGAAATTTTTTTTAGAAACACGTTTTTGTATTCCTACAAAAGAAATACAACATTAGTAGGTAAAGAACTATTGAACTCATTAATGTTAAACAATGTCTCATTATACTTCAAAAGAAAAACCTCCCTCTTATCTATCAGAGCCTATTCTACTTCTTGGGCCTTCACTAGGGTTGTTCATTCGGGCGGGTTAATGGTTTTTCGGGTTATTCAATTCGGATTATTCAGGTTTTGGGGGTGTTCAATCTAACCAAAAACCAAACCGAATAAAATGAAACCCTAATCAATTTACCCAAATTAAATTCGGATTATTTGATTTACGTTATTTAGGTTTCATTTACTCGAATAACCACGTAACATGAAAAATTTCTTTAATGATTTAGGTTAAACGGTTTGAATCTTAATCGGATTGGACATGATATGTTATGTGAGAATATATTATTCGGGTTTCGGGTTACCTGAACCATTCACCTGAATTTTTAAACGGATGAAACCATTCTACCGATTCGATTTTTATTTACCTGAACCGAATAACCCGAATTTAACTTGGATCGAGTGAGTGAATGGATTCACCTGAATAGTGAACACCCCTAGCTTCACAAAGAAGTTGGTTTCATTCCTTCCTACTTTTGCTCCTTGGGCTCTGTTTGAAGTTTATCATTGCTTCTTTGGACCTTTTTCATCTTGATCAGGTCATCATGAATTTGACATGGTGTCAAGGGAGCAAGAGTGTAAGTCTTACGGCTATGCAAAACTGTATACTTGTTGGTACATCCATAAAATTTTACCTCTCTATCAAATTATCACAATCTCCTTACAAGTAAGTGTCCAACCACCATGGGACTATGTAGCACAAAACCTGATCTTCATACCTCTCAATCTTGAATGGTACACAAACTTGCTCAGAGATGTCTATCCCTTCATCATGATTTAACCACTGAAGTTTGTAAGGATGTGGGTGCTTGGTGGTTGGAAACTCCAATTTTTGCACCATGTTAGAGTTAGCAATATTTGTAAATGATCCAGTGTCAACAATAACAAGACAAATCTTATCCTTAACACGAGGTATGAAAAATGTTCTCTCGTTGCTTCTCTTCTTCACTCTTGGGCTGCATGCTAAGGGTTTTTCGGGTGACTAGTATTTCTCCTGTTTTGGCTTTCTCATCTTGCTCACTTTTGGTTAAGTTGCTGGAGTTCTCATCTTTCACCTCTTCACCAGATTCGTGGCTACCATCTTCCTTGATAAGGATATTCCTAGTATTTGGACAATTACGGGCAACGTGTCCTCTCCCACAACACTTGAAACACTTAATGTCTCAGGATCTTGGTGGCACCTTTCCAGCATTTTTCTTAGATACCTCTACCGATTTTGGGGTACTAGGTTTAGGTGTGTTGAACTTGATCTTCATCTTACACTTATCCTTGTCTTCATGTCTAGAAGAGGAGCCTCTCCATACGGAATGTGAGGTGACACAGCTGCTCTTCTTTTTCTTGATATGCTCTTCTACCTTAACCACAAAATGTATCAATTCTTGTAACATGTTATACTGATAAAATTCAACTTGTGAGAAATATCAAAATTCAAACCTCCCAAGAATCAAGTCTTGATAGCTCCCTTATACTCCATCATACTGATGCGCATCATGAGGTGCTCTATCTTTGTGCAATACTCTCCCACGGCTCTTCTTCCTGGCTTGAGATTTTGTAATTGGTTGTGGAGTTGTTAAGTGTGGTAAGGTGGCACAAACCTGCTCCTCATGATATTATTCATCTTAGTCTATAAACGAATTGTTGGCAAGCATGTTCTCTCCCTAAAAATGGCGATTTAATCCCACCATACCATAGCGAAATTTTGAAGTTGGGCAACTGTGATCCTCATTCTTCTTTTATCATCGTAATCATAGCAAGCAAAGGTAGAATCCATGCATACCTCCCAATCTAAATATGCTTCTGGGTCTGATTTTCTTGCAAATGTAGGAAATTTGAGTTTCAGATCTCATCTTTTTGCATTTTGGGACCATTCTTGCCTAAGGACTCTCTTGGTAAAAAAAAAAAAAAAAAATCTGTCGTCTTCTATCCAATTAGTTTGTTCATCCTCTCCAAAGGCTGCATGGGGGTTTATTTAAAACTTGTTCTCGTGATGTTGGTATATGAGGTGTAGAAGTGCACTGTGTGGCCTCTAATTTTTCAGTCTTCGAATGATCTGTTGTAGCACTTGACCCATTGCATTGAGTTAAAATCTTGGATGTAGGCCACTTATTTCATCATGGTTATGCTCATTTTTGTCTATGATTTTTTTTTTTTTGTTCCTGCAAAAGATTAGTACAAAGAAAAATGGACATCATCAAAGAATCACTCCCTCACATGCATCACTCAAGATGTTTGACTCTTTGTTTTATCACTCGTGTTTCATTCTTGAAGGTTTTTGTCGCTTTGATATTCTCATCTCTTAAGCCTCTTTCCACTCAAAAATTCTTTAGAGAGATTCACACACTTTGGACTATGCTAATCGAGTGCTCTATGACTAAGTAAGGTGTCCAATTTTTTTTTTTTTAAAAAAAACACAAGGTGGTTTGGTCGAGTGAGGTTTAAACGGACGAGTAGGATAGCAAGTATGCACAGAGCACAACAAAAAAATAACCACAATTTTCAAATTAGAGTTTTTTTTTTTTTTTTTAACCTACAACAAAGCTACAAAATGCTATTTGGTTGGCTCAAAAAATGAGTTTGCAAAAGGAACCACTTTTTAATTTTAAATAAAGAAAAATGATGATGTTAGAACAAATCTAACGTTTATAAAAATCAATAAGTTACACCCACTGCATATGTGAAGGACTCTAAGAAAAAGTGCATAACCTGAAAACTGGCTAAATGTTCCAAAAAATTTCCTCCACGTACAAATGGTAATTAATGCCAATAACCTTTGTGATAACAATTTTTTTTTGATTCTATAGAAATAGAGAAACCCTTTTTTTTTAATTTTGCATCTCTGTTTTTTTTTTTTTTGGCAGAAACAGACAAACCCCCTTTTTTTGATTCTGTAAAAATGAAGAAGCCTCTTTTTTTTTTTTTTGATTCTGCAGTAATAGGAAGCTCTTTTTTTTTGTGCTCTGCAAAAACAAAGAAACTCTTTATTTTTTTTTAAAGAACAAGAAATCTCATTATAATATTATTTAAACTTGTTCGTATATAGCTGAAAATGAGGGTATATATATACCCATAGTCTTAGAAATAAATTTAGAAAGTTACGGCTAATAGCCATAAATTATTTCTAAGATCAAAAAACCTAATTGCAAATTTGAAGATTGAAAATTTAACATTATTCTTTCCCCTAATCAACTACAATTATTCCTAAGAATTATATGCCTAATCGGCAGATCGTGGGGTTGAAAATTAAGCATTATTCTTCCTCTAAAACTTGCAAAATTTTCTTTAAAATAGCTCTACATGCTGGCCAAAAAAAGAAATAAATATAAATGATTTCTTGCTACTTTATTTAAAACATTTGAATTTGAATTAACTGTATGAGGTTGTATTCTTCATTGGGCTTCTTGAAAATAGGTTGGACGCCCTTTATACTCCTAATTATAAATGATTCATGCCTCTTAAGTTTCTTAGCTCTTGATTTTGTAATTGGGCCCAAAGAATGACTTGGAGTCTCTACCAACTTGATTTGATTTTGATTTTCATGGTAGATAGCATCGGGATCAATATGTGCAAGTGGAATAGAGTGAATGCCCTCATCAACACCACTAATGATATATATATATATATATATATATATATATATATATATATATATATATATATATATATATATGCATCGTAAAGTCGAGTGTGGGAGGTATCTCCCTAGACGAGTCAGGCGTAGAGCCAAGAGTGGAAAGTAGATCTCCAAACAAATCAGACATAGAGCAATCAGGCATAGAGTCAAGTGCAGGAGGTAGCTTCCGAGACATATCAAGCATAGAGTCAAGAGTGGGCTTGCAAAAGAAATAGTAGACTTGAGTTTTGTGGATACAGGGACCTGAACCATGGTAAGTCAAAATGTAATGAAAAGGCGACAAAATATGTAAAAATTTGACAAAATAGTAGTAATAAGAGGTGACGAGTAAAAATTATTAAACCAGGGTACTTGATGGATTCATATCACAGTTGAGCACTCCGATGTCGAGAGGCATCTCGAGAATGAGCAACAAGCGACTAGAGATCTAATTGGAGTTTCATGGATGTGCCTGAGTCTTGTGGAAAATTGTCAGGGTCTGAGTCTTGCCAATGATCAAAATGTTACAAAAAAAAAAAAACAAAATATACAAAATAGAGATATTGTTATCATGATAATTGCTAAGGAAATTTTGAAGTAGTTATGTAAAAATACTAGACAATTGACAAAGCAGTAGCAGGCGGTGGGTAGAGATTACTAAACCGGGGCCTTCGATGGATCTAAATCACAGTTAAGCACTCCGATGCCAAGAGATGTTCTAAACTGTTGTTAGTTAAGACATAATGAATAAGTAACAGAGTAGGTAGAATAGGAATATTATTGTCACGATAAACAAAAAGTAAGATTTCATATTAGAATAATTTATTAATAAAAAATATTGACAAAATAATAGTAGGCTGTGAGTAAGAATTATTGAATCCAAACTGTCAATGTCGAGTAGGGCAAGAGGTTAGACATTCGTTGCGTCACCTTCATTTCTTTTCTTTGGTGGCGTGATGCTAGGAGAGAAGAAGTAAAGTGGAGCGAGAAATTTTTAGGGCTGGTCAATCAGTCATTTCCATGGATAGTGTCAATCTATTGGAGTCGATTTTTGACTCCACAGAAAACTACTCTTTTGACTCAAACGGGAAGTCTATGCTAATGTATTCACCAAATCTTTTTCGATGGGGACCTATAAGAACCTCGCCAAGGTAAGCCTGGTTGGATATTCTGATGCTCAAGTCTAAAAGGGTAAATAAATGAAAGAGAAAATACTGAGAGAGTTCGAACTATAGCTCTATATTGTCTTTGTGTACCGCATGTAAATTTAACCAGTGTCGATACGTCGCTAGGTCAACATCAACGGAGAAACCTATTCTGACAAAAGGATTCCAACGTTCAAGTCAAATAAAGTGATACAAAAAAGATTGAGGAGACTCGGATACGACCTTGTGTTACGTATGTAGAATTCACCCATGTGTATTGTGTGTAAAGAGATATAGATATAACACTATGTATGATGTATGTATGCAGAGAGAGATGATAAACGTATTATGTTGTTATAATTGAGCATGAAGTCGTAACTCTATCGGTGTATAGAATGGAGTATGAAATTGTACCTTTGATGGTGTATAGTTGGGTGTGAAATCGTACCTCTCTCTCATTGTGGGTTGAGCGTATAGTTGTGTAGTTGTGGTCATGTACCTGTGGTGAGTATGTAGAACTGGTTTAATGGGTTATCTTTACTCTATATATATAGGCTTCCAAGAGGTGTAAAAATCCATACTTTCCTTTTGTATGGGATATTCTGAAATAGCAGGGATAGTATTTTAAAAAAAAATAAGATTTAAAATCCCCTAAAATTAAGGAAGGTTTAGAATTTTTAAAAAGTTTTGTTCTTTATCGAGAGTTCAAAAGAATTAAAATTATACGAGATTAAGAAAATTTTAAATTTATTAGGAATTTCTTTATTAGATGATTATAAGAGAATTAAAATCTCACAAAAATAAGAAAAGTTTCCGCTGTCAAGCCGGTAGCATCAACTATATTTAGTAATTATCTAAGTAAACTAGAGCTAGGCTTGAGGTGTTATGCTTTTGTCTTAAGCCACTACACCTGTTTCAATTTGCCTCATACCTTATTTCTCTTTGAATTTATCATTTCTTTTTATACCATCATCTAATTCTATAGTCGCATTAATTTTTCCTCATTATAAGAAATATTATATAGACCATCTGGAACAGTTTTAATATATGGACATATCTTTAGTCTTAGACTAATATTCGAACGCATGCTATACATGAATGTCGGGGGAGGGAGGAAAAAAAAATTCAAATAAATTTAAATCATTTATGCAGATTTTTTTTTAATTGTAATTATCCATTTCATCTCTTTTAAGTAATATCTATCAACAATCATACAGGTGGTAGATGTTTTCATTTTCTTTTTTCTTTTTTTTCTTTTTTTTTTTGGCCTTCGAAAGTGAATATGGGATGGCCCAGAGTGATTTTTCCTCTTTTTCTGTTTTATTATTTTTTATGAATACAGTGAACAAATGTTGTGTATAAATTTGAAAATTTTCAAAATATACCTTTCAAAACTTCATTTTTAGAAATTATTTAAAAATAGAAATATGTTAAAAAATGGAGTTTTGGATTTCAAATCACGAATTTCTGTAAGTTTAACATATATTAATTCCCACAGAATTATTAGCTGCGTTGAATATACAATTTTTAGTTCACAGGAAATAAGTTCATGTTATTTGGCTATATTATCTAAGTTCATGTTATTTAAAGATCTTTGACTGTAACATGCATGCACAACGAGAAAGTTTAGAAGTATGTGAAGCATATTCTTCATATTTTTCTATGAGTTATTTCAAAAAGGAAAGGAGCCAAAGACTTATTTGTCTCCTATTGAGATCACTGCTTTGGTAGAACCATTACTAATTTTTTTTTTTAATAATCGTTTAATATTCAGACTCATATTCTGATTAATTCAGTCTGAATATTGTTAGATCAAATTTAAGATAAACTTTTATAACGTAATTTTTTTTATTTTTAAATTTTAAATGAATACGTAATTAAAAGGTATGATACATTTATTTATTAGGCCAACTGTCCATTAATGGTAGAACCATTGATATTAACTGCAGCCAAAAATGGAATAATGCTTTATGACTTGAGTATCTCAAGCTTGCTTAAATGATTGGTCCTCCCTTCATTTAATTTTTGGCCTTAGGTCTTCTCTGGTGCTTATTTGATGAAACCACTCTCTTGACTTAAATTTCTTGCGAGCTCATTGGGGAATTTATCTCGAATAATCACTCAAATACCTTAATTTTCATCTGTTTAAAAAAAAAAAGAATCTGTATTTACTTCTTTCTCTATCACAAAAATAAATAAATAAATAAATAAAACTATTGGCTTATTTAAAAGTTACAAGCAAAATACACAATAATTTGTATATATTTATGGCTAGACGTCTCCCATCATAACTAAATCAATAATATTAAAAGATCATGAAATTAAGTACCATGCATAATTGGGTTGTGGGAATTTATAGATCAACATTCTGTAACTACTAAATCAAAAAAAAAAAAAAAAAAAAAAAATTGTCAACAAATATATAAATTGGAAAGTACAACTGCAACATCTTTTCTTGTTTGTGTTGATCGTGTTTGGGAGACTGGAGAGTTGCTAAACCCGATGGGCTAGATCGCCTTCGCCATCTATGAGGACTTGGATCAGATTGCTAAGGCCATGGGCATATTAGGCCCGGCCTGGGTCACTTGACCACCAAAAATTTGGGCCCAACCTCGTTCAAAGGCTAGGCCCAATGTTAGGTTAAGAGGCCTAACACTTTGTGTAGTTATACTCTCCGGCCTGTGTGCTCCTGTAATTAAATAAAATACATATTATACATGCACATGTTAATTTTTTTTTTTTCCTTTTATATCCATATAATTGTTTTTAATGTTGAAGAGATCATCATTTATGCAAAGGATCTCCTCTTTACATAAGAATTGGACCGTCTTTTACACCTAAAATTTGAGTTGTTTTTCTTGTCAACATTTTTATTTAATCAATTTTAGCATAATGTGAAAGCATATATGACTTTCAACCTACGTGTCAAATGCAAGAAGTGAATTTTTTTTTTTTTTTTTATTCACCAAAAATAAGAAGAAGAAGAAGAAGAGATCCCAGCACAATTTCTGATGGGTGTGAATAGATGAGTCCAATTCCATGAACGAACACTTTTTCCAAGCATCAAACGATATCGGACCCAGGCCCAAAACGAAGGCCCGATAATCCTTTTTTTTTTTTGTTATATTCGATTTGAACCTGATATGATCAGATTGGGAGAGAGGATTGTGATTACTAAGCTATTAGTTTAGAATGCCCATGAGGGGCATTTTAGACATTTGTGAAAGGGGTTAGTGGGGTAACTCCCACTAACCACATATTAACCACTTACCATTATTCTCTTTTTGGGGTTGCATCAATTTTGGAGTGTGAATAGGAGACGAACATCTCCTTCTCTCTTGGGGGAGTTCACCATTGATGACCTTGTTTTGAGAGCAGTCATGGATGAAGATTGAGAGAGAAATACTGGCTTCTCCTAGAGAGCATGATATAAGACCATTTGTCGTATATTACTTGTTTCTTTTTATATTTTTATAAATTAAATATAGATTTAAAAAAAAATAAAGATTTGGATTTATTCCTTTTTTTTTTTCTGTATGCATGCAAGCCTTCTTGGAAACAATTAACTAATCATAAAAATATTTCTTCCAAAGACTAATAGAAATCAACTTGATCTTAACCCCCCATTATTTCCAATATTTCTCGCTTCTACATTTGCCTTCACGTTTGATATCAAATGGCTCATATTTTTGTGACAATTAGATTTCATAATTTGCTTCCATGTTAAATAGGAAAAATAATTATTTAGTTGATAACAATTTTTGAAAATCACAAATTTTGTTTCATATTTTTATATTAAATGTGTATACTACAAAATTTTATACTATAGTATAAAAAATTTTGGCGTAAACTTTTTATTTGCAAAATTTTATATTTTTACTTTGTTATGAAAAATTTTTAAGGTAAAATGGATTGATGTAGAAACGTGGATAGATGACACGTGTAGCGACACTTACTCGATCGCGACCCCTATATGATCGCCACGATGCCCCAATCACGTGGCAAAAACGTGTCGTCTCCAAATTCATCTTTCTCTCTAAATCCTCCACGTCATCCTCAACAAAGACATGTGTCAACCTTTCCATCCAAAACTCAGTTTATTTAATCCCCACGACCGACCGCTCCACTTCTTCAAAAGGCGATAGAGAGAGAGAGAGAGAGAGAGGGAAAAGGAGAAAGGAGAAGGGCAAAACAAAAGAGAAAAGGTGTTTTGAAAATGCAGGCAGCAAAGAACGCGGCGGAGGCCGTGAAGGAGAAGGCGGCGAACATTGGGGCCTCGGCGAAGGCGGGCATGGAAAAATCCAAAGCCGTTGCCCAAGAGAAGGTCATAACATAATCATACCCTTAACTAGTTTCTTGATTTTATTTTATTTTTGTGTAAAATATTGTGTTTTGACGAGCGACTTATGCGACAGACGGATAAGATGACTGCGCATACTCAGATGGAGAAGGAAATGGCGGAAGAGAAGAAGAACAAGCGAATGGCGGAAGCTGAGTACCACAAACAGGAAGCGAAAGAGAGCAATGCGGCCGCTAGACGGGCTACGTCTGCTCCCGGCGGTCACCCTATGTATTCAACCGGAGGGACTGATAATCCTACTGGGGCGACGGAAGTGCCGGCGGGCCGTGTGACCGAAGGCACTGTGGAGTCGCGACCCATGGGAGTTGGCACTGGAACTGGTGGCACCACGGTGCATAAAACCCGTGTGGAGTGAAGGGACAGTACTGGTTCTGCAACTGGCGGTGGATAAAGCTTGAAAGAGAATAATATTATTTGTATTGTGTGAATGGATTGTGTTAGTTTTTTCTTGTGTACTCCTTCCTGTAATTTAGTTAAATAAAATAAAATATTCACTGTGGATTTGTTAGATATTTGCGTATGCATTTTTTTTAAGTAATTTTTTTTATTTAATAATCTGGATCACAATTGTTTAATTTCCGTGATTGACAAAAAAAAATATAAACAGCTAATCTATTTTTTTTTAAAAAAAAAAGTACTATATAAAAATGATATCTAAGTTCTACAAAATTTGGTGTCGAACTTTTTAAAGTACTTGATAGATTGGTGATCAGAAATTGTAATATATTATTCTATTTTATAAAAATATTTTATTCTCACCACCGGTTATGGGATCGATATTTACCTGTCTCGTTTTCTAGGGGGATGTTAAAGTAAAACAATTGGTGTTTGTATCAGATGCTATTTAGATGTGAAAGTAAAATAATCAGTTTTAATTATATAATAATCTAAGATAGGAGAATCATCTCTTTCACAGGACTGAGGGATTCGGACAAGTGCCCAAAAAAAAAGCGCGTAGTAGACAAAAAATCCCATGCCGACTATGCTCGATGGGCTTTAATCAATTTGAATACAGGATTTTGACAGGTTGAGGCCCAACTTTTGCCTCTTCACTACGCCTCAAGTTGACCATAACCTCCGCAGCCTCAGCCCAACCAATTGTGTTTCAACACTACAAAAATTAAATACCGACAAACATAATGAACAAAACTAGGTTTGAAAATGTCAACTAAAAGATGATGTGTATACATTTATCCAATCCGTGCAGAAAATAACTTCGTATCAAGATTGCTTTTTAGACATAACAGTTTTATCTTACTCAAGTATATGGGTTTTCTTTCTTTCCGATTTTAGAACTCGCACGAGTAATATCGAGATAACGGAGTTAAATTTTTTAATTAAGTTTTTAGATTCGAATTTTAAAAATAAGAAAATGAGAATAATTCTAAAATGGGTCATTACAAATTCTAAACTGGATCTATCGGATTATGATTTCAGATTCCTATAATATTAAAAACAATGGATAATATCTTTGTAATATAAAATAAAAATAGATTTTACAAATAGATTTGACTGTATGACTGTGACCACGTAGCCAACACAGCCTAATATGCTACGTGCCATGCGATTTAGAAATAGACCCATCGAATACATTGCACTATTTTTGTATCCATAAAAATCATATCATTTTTCTTGTCAATGTTATCAGGTTTCCATCAACTCTAACATCCTTTTTGTGCCCATCCATATATAATTGTTTGGAATCTGATATTATATATATATGATATACTTTTAACCCAAGCGTGTGTTATGAGTGGCCCTCTCAAGTTTGAAGAAATTAATGGGTCTTTCGATCAAGTGATATATTTTATAATTTATTTTTGTTATATGGTTAATTAACATAATTATTAATATAAGTAACAAGTTCATAATTTTTCTGGCCCGAAAATTTTTCAGGTCTGCGTTGCTGACCGCCACGATTCTCGAAATCTTCCGAAATCGTCGACTTCATTTTCCCAAAAAAATGGAAACTTGATCCAAATCTGACGTTGTCGTGGGTGTACTCTCGGAAGCCTTCATTGGCAATCCTCCACGTTACTACAAAATAAAAGGACATGCGTAAATTTCTCCAGTAATTTTTTACTAATGAAGTTTATATCAATCCAAAAACTATAAATTTACCAATGCCAATACTCATAAAATAGGTCCATTTCCACACCAAAACTCTCTTGCAGAGGAAAAGAGAAAGCAAAACCGTATATTCAAAATGCAGGCAGGAAAGGATATGATGGAGTCCGTCAAGGAAACGGTGGCAAACATCGGGGCGTCAGCAAGGTCCGGCATGGACAAGACCAAAGCCGCTGCCCAAGAGAAGGTAAAGAAGACTGCTCATTCCTTGACGATGGGTTAAGTTTTTCTTTTTTATTTTTATTCTTAATAACCAACTAATGTGACACAGATTGATCTGATGACGGCAAATAGCCCAAGGGAAAGGGAAATGGCTACAGAGAGGAAGAACGCGCGAATGACCGAAGCTGAGCTCCGCAAGCAGGAGGCATACGGGCAAAATGCCGCCGCTCGACAAGCCGCGTTGAACCCCGGTGGCTTGGCCAGTTATAGAACTGGTAGCGGTACCGAAAGTAACACCCACAATACCCACACGAATATTGGGTCGGCGGGGCAGCCCATGGAGACCCATGTGATGTCCCCCGACACCATGCCAGGGTATGGGACTGGCGTTGCTGCGGGCCGCTTGGGTGAGGAAACCATGGGGCATATTAATAAGCGCATGTGAAATTCCAAGTGTTATTTTGCATTGCGAGTAAATGTTAATCTTTTTTTTCCCCCCGATATTTTAAGTGTAATAAAGCTGAAGTATTTTAGTGAATAATATTAGCTGTGGATGCTTAGTCATTCACATCTTCTGCTTTTTTTGAATTAAATTTTTTTTTTTTTAATCTGGGCTTGACATCCAATATAGACCAATAATGTTGCAGGAAAACTGCAAGCTTGATAGAAACATACATTTAGCACTTATTTGGGAGAAAATGGCACCATGATTGGCCAGTGAAATCTTATGTAATTAAGAAAGAATAAATATAACCACTTGAGTAAGTGCTTGACATGCTTAAGTCTATCGGGTCTACTGGAAAGTTTCAATGGTTTTTCTCTTTCCATTTTCCCCCATCTCGGGCTCCCTGAACCTGACCCTAACCTTAACACCCCCCCCCCCTCCCAAAAAACAAAAGGTGCATATTTGCACTAATTTATGATACACAGCTCACAAAATCCAAATATTTATTGTGTCATTTTTTTAGGAACAGAATGGAAATAGGTAAATTTGAAAGAAAAAATGGAAAGGAGAAGATTTATTTTATTTTATTGATAGTTTACTCAAAGATTTAAATTTTTATCTTACTTTTTTTTAATAAACATTAAATAAGATTTCAATAGTTAAAAGTAATTAGAAATTGAATCATCTTATTTGAAGCAAATCGGTATTTTTATTATAATGCAACAAATAATAATTTTCAAGTCAAGGCCA
Source organism: Dillenia turbinata (assembly GCA_037126225.1). Classification (NCBI taxonomy): domain Eukaryota; kingdom Viridiplantae; phylum Streptophyta; class Magnoliopsida; order Dilleniales; family Dilleniaceae; genus Dillenia; species Dillenia turbinata. The sequence goes on along the minus strand of JBAMMX010000004.1, from coordinate 8,519,554 downwards.
AGGCCCGAGTTCAATTTGATCGAATATAAATTTACTATTTCAGGCCACGCATATTGCTTTATTATATTATTTTTTAAATTCTTTTTCACATTTATTGTTCATTTGAATATTATTTTTACAAAATAATCGGTGTTATTAAATTGAGCTTAAAAATGAGTTGAACTTACGTTTTGTATGTTACAAATTAAACAAAAACACTAAAATGACTGAAAAAAAAAATAAACTATAAAATAATAATTTTATAAATTTTCGTAATTCAGATCAAAATTATTTTTTTTCTCTGTTAAACACCTAACCTCATGGGATTTTTTTTTTTTTAAAGAAAAAAATACCTTCCAATTTTCGAATATGCGAAAAATACCCCCAATAGAGACAGATAATTTATATTTTAGATTTATTTATTAAGATGGAATATTCATGGGATGAGAGAGAGAGAGCAAGCATGCTAGCGAAAGCAACTTTAACCCAGAGAGAGAAAGCATGCAAAGGAAAGTAGCTTTAATCCGATGGAAAGTTAATCTAATCGGAAAGACGTTTTGCATTCAAATCTTGAGAATTAAAAAAATTATGTCAGAAGATCTTTCTCTAAAAAGAGTTTGATGATTAGTTTGGACCGGAGTAATAAGAGCATGGTTCTAGATATCAATTGACCAAGCACTCATAAATAAATAAATAAATAAAGGAAGCGGCCTTAAAGAGTGGTGGTCAATCAACGCAGCCGAGAACTAGAAGCCAGTTATGATATACAGGAAAGACTGCCAGCACTGATGGGAAATATAATATTGCTAAAGTATGCAAGGGATGTTTATACACCCAAAGTTTTTGGAACATTTCAAATAGAATATGAGAAATGCTTAAATTTTGTTGTTGACCAGAACAATTCAAGTGGAACATTGTTGGAGTGCAAGGTCAAGATGTATGGGCAATCTCGAGAGCATTGGGTTGCATATAAATCATTAACTGGTGTAGTTTTCTGCAATTGTATGAAGTTTGAGCTCGCTGGAGTTTTGTGTAGCCACTGTTTGAAACTGTTGGACCCACGAAATATATAAAGGTGGTTCCAACATGGTACATTATGAAGAGATGGGAAAAAAAATGCCAGACTTGGAAGTGTAGGAGACAGCTTTGGGTGCAATGTAAATCTAGTCCTGGGCGTGTTCATTAGACCCACGAAAATATAACGGGCTTCTGTCCTGGGCGTGTTCATTAGACTTCCGAAGTGCACCTAGTCCAAGAATGAAGATATCCTTTCTTTTATGTAGAAATTGCTTGTATGATTTTTTAAAAAGGCGACGTGAAATATAGGCACTTGCCCATGGTGAACAAATGCATCAGTCGTGGAATGTCTCTTCAAGTCTGTCCGAGAACTTCTGTCTGTTTTGAGTAGATAAAAAGATCTCTTGTACATGTTACAAATTACTGGTCAAGATTGGTTCTTTGTTACCTGGCTTTTGACAGTGCCATTGTTCCCCCCTTCCCCAACATGCAAAAGAGTGAGTCCGCTTTACTAAGAGACAATCAATCCTTTCTCTTGAATGTGAAGTAGGAAAAGAGACGAGTGTGGAGTTGGATTTCCGGGTAAGAGGAAATAAGACGAGGTAATAGGACGGCGAAGTATGTGAAGAACAGGAGTAGAGTTGGCCACTGATCTTGGACAGTCTCTGGCTGTTCATAGCGGATCTCGTTTCTATGCCTTGTCTTGAAGGGAATTATGTACGTATTGAGCGTTGACCAATTAACTTCTGTTCTACATTCTTTAGGATTTAAATCTGGCCTCAGGCTTTTCCTCTTTCCATCCCATGTGAGACTAACAAATAATTTGCATGAATGCGATATCACGTACTACATCCCTATAACAATCCAAGAACTTGTGCTTCAAGAGGTTGTGGAAAACTCTGAATTGGTATGGGGGAAGAAGCCTTGTAATGGAGTTAAGGATGGCCAATACGTATTCCAAAAAGTCAGATTCAAGTAAAATAGAGGCCTTCTTTGCCAAAGAATCACAAAGTGCTTTAGAGAGGATGTTGTTGGCATCGTTAGCCACCATCTTCTCTTCAATTTAAGTAACATGGTACTACTAGAATTTTATGTACGCTCACTGAACTACCGGCCTATCGCCTTCTCCTTGAATTGCTACATGAGTCCAACACTTGGTGGCAACCACATTCTCGAAGAGCTATGGAAAAGGAATTAGCTGGTCCATTAGCTCTGGTTGGCCATTGGATTCTGTGGTTACTATGGAATTTCCTAAGATTGATGGTTGGATAAAACTTCCGTTGGAATCTAAATGTATTGCCCTCGACCTGAGTTGACTTTCTAATAAAATTTCTGACAAAAGCTTCCAGTCTTGAACCAAATCATGTTGGCCCTTTTCGCCGTTGTTCTTGGATTTTTTGTGGGGTCAATCTTGTCAATCAATATTATTATTATTATTTTTTTCACATTATCCTATCTTTTATGTCACAAAACTTATAAAAATTTGAAAATATTAAATTATATTTTTGACTAATAAGTATTATAATTTTTAATGAATTTTACTAAATACTATATAATCTATACCATATTCTTATATATTAATGTTTTAAAATAATGATAAATACTCTATCCCAATAATAATTTATTTTGCACTTATCAAATCATTTTGCTATTTATTAACTCCATAGCTTCAAAACTCTCAATCTATTAATAATTTTGTAGTACCCAACTTTTATTAAAAGAAAAAAAAAAAAGTTTAAAACTGAGAATCGGAACCCTAATCTCATCGCGCCACCTCCTTCTCGCTTCTCTCTTCCTCTCTTCTCTCCTCTCTCTCCCTGACTTCATACGGTCGATCTCTCAACTCTTCTTCCTCTTCCTCCTTTTCCGTCAGCATCAGAAACATATCTGTCTCACAGTTACAATCGATCTCTTAGAAAACAGAAGTTGTGATGTACATAACATTAGTATCAAATGTAGCTGAAGTTTCAATTCGGCCACCCATTTGTCTCGATTAAGATCACGTCATTCTCTCCTAAAAGATCCGCATTGCTTTTCTTTCTTTATTCTGCATCTATATGGGAACTGATGGTTCGTTTTGATTTTTGAAATGAAGATTCCACCGTTGATCTTTAGTTTCTGGCGCAGGACAAGATCGATGGGTTGAGAGAGATGCGGTTACGGAGTGCAAAATCTCTTGGGCACTCGGAGAGGTTGAGGGGATGATGGAAATCGAGATGGGTAGTTTCATCATCATGGTACTCGGACATTGGTTTGAAGAAACCAAAACTTGCCCCTTTACTGGTTCATCTCTCATAAACCCTGATAATTATTGAATTTCTTTTTGTCTTATTTTATTTATGTAAGAAGTTATTTAGTGTTTTACCTCATACCCAGTAGAGGAAAATGATTGATAGATTTAGGCTATCGGCAAAGAGATGAGTTGGTGGGAATGCTTGTGTTAGCCTTCACCGTTGCCAACATGATTGCCGTGGCAGACCTGACAGTCGGTTCCCCTTTTTCCCAGCTTTATCTTTGCGTTGCTGAGCTTGTGTATGAGTGTGGAAACCTCTGCCTTTTGGGTGCACATTAATAAATTTGTTGATCAAGTGCAGTATGACACCCACCTGGCAATCACCATCCTAGACCGCTGTGTGCGCTAGATAATTCATTAGTCTTAAGATTGCCCGATTTCTCTGCACTTGTTCATATCTAAAAAAGTTAATGTGGTCTTAGTAACTTGCCATGACATAGAGTACATTATTCTACCCATGGGGTTTAGAGAAGGAATTTGGCTCCTATGGAAGGACAGGGTGCGGATATAGATTAAGAACAGCTCAAACTTCCATATCGCTGCGGAATGCACTCAAGAAACTAAAAGTTATCTGACAACTTTCGTTTACAATCAACCTCACCCCAAGCAAAGCAGCTGTTCCGGAGCAAGCTTACTGATTATGCTGGCCAAGCGTGATTCTTGGTCAGCGATGGGTGATTCTAATGACATTGCAGCCATAGAAGATACTTCTGACTGTAACAACAGAACTTGGAGCAGAAGCAAAAGGTTCAAAGAGTACTGCAATCAATGTAACCTTCATGATGTTGGTGCTGAGGGTCCAAGATACACATGGGTCAAGAAAGTAGCGGGTAAAGTGACTCTCCAAAAAAAGTTGGATTGTGTGTTGACAAATAACCTGGCTAGGCTTAGTTTTCCAAAGCTCAAGGTGGTTAACTTAGTCAGAACTCATGGAGATCACAGCCCTATTCTCCTCCATATGAGCCTAACTCACCCTCCGTATAGGACTAGGAGATCTTTCAGATTTGAAGCGGTTTGGCTTTTCCATGTAAACTTAAAAGATGCTTTTTGTAAAGCTTGATCCATTTTTCCCTCCTCTCTTCTTTAGGCCATAAATGCCACTGTCAAGGAGATGAAGATATGGAATAAGGAGGTTTTTAGCAATATCTTTAAGAGAAAGAGGGAGATTGAAGCTAGATTTAGGGGCATTCAGGGGTCCCCTATTTATGACAAGTCTAGATATTTGCAACAATTGATGGAACTCCTAGAAGACTACCACAGAACTTTAAACCAAGAGGAAATATTTTGGTTGTAGAAGTCCAAAATAAGTTGGTATAAGGAGGGTGATAGGAATACAAAACTCTCACCATTAAGTTAAGAAGGAATGCAAATAGAATCAGCACTCTAAAGATAAATGGTGTCTGGTGCAGTGACCAGGACAAGCTAAAGGGCCATGCTGTTGATTATTTTTAGAACCTCTTTAAGTCCCAGGAAGTTGATAGCCCAAGCTCTTGGTGCCTTCATTGGCAGAGGAAGGTTAATGATGAAAAAAGAACTATCCTTACCGGTAGAGTTACAGAAGAGGAGATTAAGAGGCTTGTCTTCTGTATGAAGGGTCTAAAAGCTCCTGATCCAAATGGCATTCAACCAATTTTCTTCCAGAAATGTTGGGATATTACAAAGAAAGCCTTCTACAATTTTGTCAATGAAGTCATTAGAGATGGTTTCTTTCTCCCTCAACTTGCTCATGCCCTGTTGGTCCTTATCCCAAAGCAGCCCAATCCTAAGAGCATTTCTGATTTTAGGCCTATTAAGTCTTTTAAACACAACGTACAAAGTTTTGTCTAAAGTTCTGGTGATGCATTTAAGACCTATGCTAGGAAAGCTGATAGGGAATACTCTAAGCAGCTTTATTCCTGGCCGTTGTACTGCTGACAATATCATCATAACGTAGGAGATTATCCACTCCCTTCAAAAGTCCACAAGCAGGAATCATGCCATCATTATGAAGATTGATCTTCGTAAGGGCTATGACAACCTTAGTTGGAGTTATTTGGGGCACACTCTTCTAGAGCTTGGCTTCCCCTTTTGTTTGGTCAAGTTGATTATGTTTTGTGTGTCGAATGGGAATCTTTCCTTGTTTTGGAATGGTGAACTTCTTCCTTCCTTCCCTGTTAGAAAAGGTTTAAGGCAAGGAGACCCTTTGTCTCCCTACCTGTTCATTCTAGCTCTTGAGAAGCTTTCTTACATGATAAATGAGAAAGTGAGGAGAGGATTTTGGACTGCCATCAAAGCCTCTAGGAATGGCCCTAGCATCTTTCACTTGCTCTTCGCGGATGATCTTATGCTCTTTGCTAGGGCTAATCACCTAAATTTGAGCAATGTTATGGATTGCTTGAGAGATTTCTTTGCAGTGAGTGGTCTTCACATAAACCATGTCAAATCCCAGATCTGAATTTCCCCAAGAGCTTCTATTTATCTCAAGTCTTCTCTCATAGCTGCTTGCAAGTTCACTCTTGTTGAAGATCTGAGGAAGCATCTGGGAGTTCCCATGGTGCATGGTAGAATGAAAAAGAACATCTGTAACTATCTAATGGAGAAGGTCCAAATGAAACTCTGTGATTGGAAGGCTAAAGTCCTAACTACTGCTAGCAGAAAGACCCTTGTACAAGCTATTTCGGCAGCCATTCCCATTTATTCCATGCAGAACTTATGGCTCCCAGAGGACACCTGCAAGAGAATTGATAAGCTAAACAAAGACTTATGGGGGTCTTCTGATAGTAATAGGAGAGTCCACCTCTTAAACTTGGACAAGGTCTGCTGTAGCAAAAGGGAGAGAGGCTTGGGTTTGAGAAAAATGAGGCACAATAACTTAGCTTTAATGGCTAAGTTTGGTTGGAAAATTCTCAAATGAGATAAGGATCTATGGTGCATGGTCCTTCAGAGTAAGTACCTTGGGTAGGATGCTCTCTTAGACTACAATAAAAGGCCAACCACTCTGTCATCCGAATAGGAATTTTAAAAAACAAAGATTACATCAAAAAGGGTCTGCACTGGTCAATTGGAGATGGCAATAGCATAAGCTTCCAGGAAGATAGTAGGTTGGTGGGGATAGCTTGTACAACCATGTTTGTGTTCCCCGTGATCAATGTCACCCTTCTCTGAATGTTAGTTACTTCTTAGATTCAAGAAGAGGACAGAAATTAGAGGAGCTCAATAAGATTGTGCTGGCCAATAAAGTTGAAGAGATCAGAGCTATTATTCCTCCAATCAACCCAGATGTTCTTGGTTTTGTCTATTGGAAGGCTACTTCAGATGGAAATTTCTCTATGATTTCTACTTATAATTTAGTGCAAAAGCTTAAGGAGCAGTCTTCAGCTGATCAGTGGGATTGGAGCTGGGTTTGGAAACTTAGATGCACTGAAAGAACGAAGTTCTTCTTGTGGATGGCCGACAAGAGCAAAATCCTGAAGAATGTTGAACAGAAGAAGAGGATGTTCACTGAAGATCCCAACTGCCCTATCTGCAAGCATGAGGAGGAAACCATCCTTCACCTTCTAAGAGATTGTCCCTTTGCCTCTTAGGTCTGGAAAATTGCTTGGCAGAATCTTAGAAGCCCTCCTAGCCCCCATGTTTCTATAGCCAGGGAGTGGATAAAGGAGGTAGTTTCCAATTTGTCTATTAAGGACATAGTTAATATCTGGATCATTTGGAAATCTATGTGCAAGTTCATTTTCGAAAGGTCAAGTTTGTTTTCGTTTGTCTATTAAAGAGATTGCTACTGAAATAAAGAGGGTGGTTAGGGAGTGCGAGATTGCTCTCTCGTTTAGGGGTCCTACCCTTCATCGAGGTAAGTGGGTTAGCTGGTCTTCCCCACCCATAGGAACTCTGAAATTAAATTCTGATGGAGCCATGGACCGCACTTCTCGGATTGCTGGCATAGGCAGCTTGATCTGAGATAGTGAAGGGAGTTGTGTTGTCGGTTTCTTCACTAATATTGGCGTCTCAGATGCCATCATGGCTGAGGTTTGGGATGTTAGGGAAGGCTTCTTGTTGGCTAAATGTTGCGGTTTTAAAGAGGCTTGAGGTGGAGCTAGATTCCGATGTCCTGGTGAAGTTCCTCTCTTCAGGGGTTGAGCAAGGTAACAGGTTCTACAACCTTATCTTGGACTGTCAAACCTTCATGGAGGAGGTAGAAGTCACTCAAATTAGGCACATCTTTAGAGAAGCAAACCAATGTGTTGACTTCCTTGCGAAGAAAGGTATAGCTGGCTCAAATGAAGTGTAGATGGAGGTCCCGCCCTCGGAGCTCCTAAATTTTCTGCAGAAGGATAGTAGGGGCTTTGCCTATCTTGGAAGATAACGTCTTGGGCCTTTGGTTGTTTTCCTTTGTCTTGGGCCTGTGTGCCTTTCTCTCGTAAACCAATAAAGGGTAACTTGTAACCATTTTGATAACATGAAGTGGTTTATCCAATGGCCCTAGTGGCCTACCCGGGGAAATAGCCGGACCAATCACTATAAGAGGTTTAACTCGGCAAACTTTAGTTTCTAGCAATTGTGTGAATGATGTTTTGGTCCTAAGCTATGAACTTAATCATCATTTTGTAGTGCCAGAAGGAACTATTTAAGGTAATAAGTTGTACTAGTTGATTTGGGAGAATCTTGTCAAAAACATTAAGCGCCAGCACAACTTCATATGCTCAACCAAGCCTCTGTTCAAATTTTCTGATTCAGTGCCCTTTTGTCTATCAATACTGGTGGGAATGGTGGAATAGGTGGTGATGTGATTCTAGAGTGTTCCCGTGTAGTGTGGGATTTCAGTAGTCTTGACCATCATGTTGTATGCTCCTTTCATATGTCATTATTTATTTATTTGTGTATTAGTTTTTAATCTGTCTGAGAAGCATGTATTTTGATGGGTTCAGCATTGTCAAGTTTGAGTAATGGCCGTCTGATGGAATGCAAGTAGTGGGGGACATGGTGCTTGAAAGAATAGAATCAGAACTGAGCAGATATGGTTCTGAAGTTTATGCACTTTTTCTATTCCCATTGAAATGCCTATTGTGCTTTCCCTTGTTGCACTATAATAAGAGAGAGATTTTCAGAGTACCGTTTTATCTTGCATGTGGTTCAAGTCCCCTTAGGAACAGATTCACTTTGTGGAAGGTCAAATCTCTTCCATTGTTGGAATGTGTTCTTCAAAAAAGGATCTGTGGGAGCTTCCAGGTTCAATTGAGGCTGATTTGCCCATTTCTGACTAATAATGTATGCCTACAAACCCAAGCATGGCAGAAGATGTGGAAACAAAACCTCTGCCTTCTGGAGAAAAACGAGCAGGCAAATCTGAAGCCTGCAGAACCGTTGTTACACACAAGTCTTTCCTCTTCTGCAGCAAAGAAAGTAGCTGTGAGTGGGAGGATGTATTGAGTGATAGTTCCCCGTTTAAACAAGATTGGGAAGATGAAGTTAAGATGATGGAAGAGGAACGCATTAAGTTGCTGAATTAACAGAACAGGGTTAGCGACAAATGTCAAAGTCAGTTTTATGAACAACATACTTCTGTGGCCCATATTAGTGGAACCTTTGTTGTGAGATAAATTGTCAATGTTAAATTAAATGTGCTAATAAAATGCAAGGCTTGTATCTGAAGCACACACCCTTGAAGATAACGCTCTTTTATTCTCCACCTAAATTTCTCTGTTTCTGGCGTCGGATGTTCCACATTCCAGGTAGCTTATACCCAGGTCAGGCGGAAAGAGCATTGGAGCAATTTTGGCTAGTGAATTTTGCCATCTCAATGCGGATATGATTGTAATAATCAATTATATATTTATAAAGATTGTTATATATATTCATGAAAATTGCTACCTCGGCTGCACGGTTTTAAAGATGGCTGATCGGTAAACATCAACACTTCACTAGCAACCAAAAAAAAAGGGCAAATCTTTTACAATCAAGTATCAGACTCTCAGGCAAGTAGACACAAATAACATGCTAATATCTTCACAATCACAACATGATCCAACTGACGCTATCTCATTTCTCATTTCCCGAAATCTTGAATTCAAGCACTCCCAATGTAACAAAAAACACAATAATAATAACTTCACAACATGCACCAAGTTAATCTAACAAATAAAAGTACTAGATATCTTAACCATGTTTCGGATTAAAAAATTGAGAATAAAATTTTAAAACTTGATTAAGATATCTAATACTCTTATTTGTTAGGTTAACTTGATGCATTATTTGTTAGATTAACTTGATTCATGTTGTCAAGTTATTATTATTGTTTTTTTTGTTACATCGGGAGTAAATTAAAATATATATATATATATATTAAAAAAACTCCTTTTAATTTGAATCTTATAACTCTCAAAACGGATTAATCAGAATATAATTTCATATACTAATTAATCATACCAGAAACAAGTTCACAACATGCAGAATTCACAGATACTACTCCACGAAACCTTTCTAAACTACAACATAAAAATGCTCTAGATGTTAATGCAAAGAGGATAGAATCAGTCCTGTAGTTAATAAAACAGTTTTGGGTACCATGAAGAGTCAAATTTAGATAATAACAATATATATATATATATATATATATTGGTGACAGATAAATAATCCAAATAAGAGTTATTCTACTGATAAAGAAGAAACTACTAATCCAAAGCTGTGACAAAAAGGTAGGAACCAAAGCCAGCAGCTGCAAAATTCTGAGCTCCACAATCTTTCAAGACTTCTACATAGTTTGATTTTAGATCAAGAATCTGAAACAAAGGTCCAAGAATTACACCAAGACAACAATGTACCATGCTCATATTTGAAAATTTTCTTCACATTCCCGACTTACGCAACTCAGTTGCTCCATGAGCAAAATGGCACCTCTCACCAAAGGTGCATGACCCTATAGCAAAATTCTCACATAACTTTGTCTTGAAATTGCTGCCCGGAGGAGGGGGGCCACCAGGCCCAGCAGGATTCTTGGCATGGCCACCATCTGAACCAATGTTGAAAATTAATTCCCGAACCATAGCACTCGCTTGATTAATCTGCTCAAACGTTCCCTCCAGTTCAATATTTCTCGAGTTAGGATCTGATTCATGCTCCCGAATGGAAAGTTTGGCACCTGTTTGGCGGCATATCTGCTTAGAATTTACGCCACCCTTTCCAATGATGGCACCTGCCAGTGAAGCATCAACACTGATTTTGGCAGTGGCCGTGGCACCAAAGCTAGCCGCAGCAGCCGAAGGGGCAGGCTCAGCCCAACCACCACCATAGCGTCTTGGTGGGGGCCCCATCCCACGTGGATCATCATAAGATGGAACAACAGGCTTGCCAAGCTCCCTCTCTCCATGAGCAAAATGGCATTTGTCACCAAATTTGCAGCCTTCTGGTGTGTTAAATTTGTTGCAAATGCGAGTTTTAACAGCAGATGGTGCAGAGCCATTTGACATGGGTGGTGGCGGCCCCATGTTTCTCGACACCGGAGGAAGAGGAGGGGCTAAGTTAGTCATCTGGGCCACTGAATTATAGCCACCAGGAACATAGTGCAAGAAGTGGCACCCTTCCCCAAATGGACATCCGGATGTACTGCATCCAAACCATGAACAAAATTAAGATAAAAGTAAATTTTATGACCACATTCGAACTTAATGATGATGCAACAAAGCAACTGCTAAGCTAATGCGCACAAATAATTTGAAAGGGCTTTCACATGATCCCAAGGACAACCCCCATGTTCATTTGTTAGCTAAGAAGGAAAAAAAAAATAATAATTAAAACTAGAAAGAAAGAAAGAGAGAAAGAATAACCCCTAGATTTCACTTTTTTAGCAGTGAATCAATTATCTTCATCGTTTCCTTGCCCTTTTGGTTTCAAACCAAAAAGAAAGCTGCATGATAGATGTGGTATGATAACCTCAGACAAACAAAACTCCATAAAAATGGATGGCAGTTAACTCACTCTATACTGATTGTTTATGCTATTCTCATAAAGGGAAGAAAGATATGAGAAGGGGGGAATGGATCAGAAGTTGGTCCATAACATGTCAAACTCCGACTCAGATCAAATAACATTTGTAGCAAAACATATACAGGTTGAATGCTTAAATAATAATAGCAGAGAAACAATCAGAACAAATAACCTCACTGCCAGTTCATGACAGTTTGCACATGTATAAACAGAAAAAATACATATGCCAGCTCACATTACAATGTAAGTTGCGACTTCATCATGAACACCTACAAAGTTTTCTTCAGATCAAACAATGTTTTTGTGCTGACGTGCATAAGCCACATTAGAATTACTTGTAGAGATCCACTAGGTCATCTTAAAAGGATAAACCACCATTCTCAAGCATTTTATACTTGATTGTTTCCAAGGAGATCAGATATTGTGCGACACAGACATGATATCCAGCACCGTATAGACAATTATTTGAACCACTATTTTTCTACTTGTGTTAACAAGCAGATACTGAAAATAGAGATAATTTAATAGATGTTAACACCACTTTTAAGTTCTAAACTGACATCAAAAGCCATCTTACTTAAGCAGACTTACCAGAAGTTGCCCATTAGAATAGTTTATTTACCAGGAGTAGAGTGAGTTTAATACCTGTTCCAAGACCATAATCTTGAAATTTAACCATATACTAGTTCTTACACAGTCCATTAGCCTGAAATAATGTCAATGCTTTCCGTGGCAAATGTGCCCAAGGCACATTATTTTTCATGACCACAGTATATTATGTTAAATGACCCCAAGAGGCTGCTATTAAAGTGCTTCTGCACAGCATCATGAGTTAAAATCTGTTCCAGAGCTACAAGAATCAATATATAAGTGCATTACATGATTTATATGGCAATTTAAGCTATCACTTGAGACTACAAATACCAGCAACAAGAATAATTGAGTTAAAAGTTTTAGTAGTAGATAGGTGAAGATATGAACCTGAAAAACTTGGTGCATGGCTTCGATTTGCTTCCTATACCAGTTGACTCCATTTCTGTTGCAAAAATTAATTACCTTTACTCAGTTAATTTATCAGTTCAATTTCTGTAATTTTAAATTCCATACTCTATGCATATAACTGCATTTCTTTTGGTCATACAACTCACTGATATGAGAACACCAAGCCCATGTTAGGTACAGGGGAAATGATTGAGCGGGCATATTCTAGAAAATTAGCACGATGCAAATGAATGTTTATATTAGCATGGACCATGTTTTTGCACCAAACGGGAAAATTATTATGCCCTCAAGGGGGTTGGAGGGCAAAATACCACCCCTCACCTTCAGGGCAGTAGGAGGCAGTTATGCACATTTTTATCTTTCAAAAACATACTCCACACTGTTTTCCCTTTACCAAACATGACACGGGAAAATTATTATGCCCTCAATGGGGTTGGCGGGTAAAATACCACCCCTCACCTTCAGGGCAGAAGGAGGCAGTCTAACATAAAATCTCTTTACATGCACATTTTTATCATCCAAAAACATACTCCACACTGTTTCCCCTTGTACCAAACATGTCATAATTAGTACAATTCATGATTAAATGCAAGTGACTAATTAAGAGAATTAAATTTTACCTACAAATAATCAAGTTTGAAATCAAATAGGACCAGCACCCCCATACTTTTACCAAAGAAGCCCACTCCGACCAAGAACCAATACTTTGTAATCGGTAAAATCTTACTCTTTTGCACGCAATTATGGAAGCGCTATCCCTGATTTGACTGGTTATGAAAATTCACCAGAAAGAAGGGCACCCAATTTGAACAAATTTCTTCATGTGTGGCAGAATGGAAAGACCAAGACAAACACCGACTCAAACAAAGGAGCAACGAATAAATAAAGATGCTAGGAACTTTGGAATGATTATCATAAAGATGACCTTCTCTAATAGACAAACAGAATTTTCCACTTAGGATTTAAGACAACATAACATCTGAAGAAATTAAAGAAACCTAAATCAGGAGAGTGGATAACAAGCTTGTAAGCTTATCCAATCAAAAGTACTACATAGAAATAACATATAACGGGCATAAAAGTATTGGCTCCTCAATCAAACCCCACAAAGATTCAGTACTAAGTAGCGAAGAAAGCACTTTCGAATCAAACAATAACTCCAAAAGAACCAAATATAAGCAACATAGGACAACCAAATTGAAAAACCAAATGGAGACCAACAAACCCTAGATTTGAGTGAAACAACAAAAAAAAACGCAGATTTGAATAAAGAAAGAGGAGATTAAGAAGCGAACAAACCTCGCTTGAACTTCTTGAAGCCGCCATTAGCAGCTCCGTCTGGTCTCCCTCTCTTCTTCGACTCCATCAACAACCCCACACGGCGAATCCTCTTAGATCGAGATTCGAAGAAGCTTACGACAGCAAAAGAGTCCAAAGAAATACTAAACAGAAAACCAAATAACGAACTCAAGAAACCCTAGAGAGAGAAATAGAGACAGAGAGAGAAACCACAGAGTTTGGCGAAAGAGAGAGAGAGAGAGTAAAAACCCTAGGGAGGGTTTTATGAGAACGAACTCGGGGAGAGAGAGAGAGTTTTTTAAGAGATGAGGTAACAATAGAGAGTGTATGAGGTGTGCATATAGGGCTACGTAAGAGAAATAAAAGATGAATGGGGGCGATAGAGGAATCGAAAATTAGGGTTTCAAATTGGTTTATTGTTTGATTTGGATTCCGCGCACACATAAAAATCACTAGAACAGAAAATGGAACGCGATGTCACGTGCGCTACATGATGTCAATTCTCAGACGGATCTATATACCGGTTGACACCGACATTCAAATCGTAATCGCTGTACGTAAAGTAATGAATAGTGTTTTAGTGAGATATAATATTAAATTTTTTAATTAAAATATTAGATTTATTTTTTAAGAATAGAAAAAATTATATAAAAGAATAATTTTAAAAAATAATTATCATAAGTTAAGATTAATGTGAATATATTTTTAAATATCAATGACATATACCTAAAACAGAAAATACTTAGAGATTTTTGGGCCTTCCAATCTTGATAGATTTTGGGCCTATTTTTGGATTACGGCCTAAGCTCATTATCGTCCCTTATTTCTTTATAAAAGTTTGAAAAAAATAATAATAATATAATATATTGCTGCTCCATAACTATAGACAACGCTCACCCCTAGTTTTAAAGTTCACGTTATGTATATGTTTTGGATAATGCCTGGTCACATTTGTATTCACTATTACTTGATCTTTTCCACTAATAAGTAAAAAATTGTATTTCAATTTTATCAATTTATTTTTAAAATTGGTTTATTCTTTATCCTTTTCTACGTGGAAATAATTGGCAAAGTAATTCGTACAACAAAACGAATGACTTCGCTTTCAAGAGCACTGCCCTGACATACATATCTGCTGGCAACTACCTCTCCTTCAAGGATGCCGAATACCTCTCTATCTGGATTGTTACATGGCTAATGTTGTACTCCCTCCTGATGTAGTCTTTTACCCTGTCCAGCACCAGATCAGCATCGGCTTCTGGCTTGATCTTCACGTGACAAGCGAGAAGCACTTTACCAATCGTTATTGCCCAAATGTGCAACTCATGAATGGCCACTACATTCTCCATATCTAAAAGACCCTTCTCCAGCATCGTTGCATCAATCTCCCTGGGAGTGCTTTCCATGAGCACCTCTAGGATGTTCCGCAGCATCCTTATTGTCGTGACCAGCGCAATCACTGAGAACACAAGCGTGCATGCAAGATCAAGGATCTTCCACTCAGGTTTACACCATATGATTGCCCCACCAATCTTAACCCCAATGCTCTGGATGGAATGCCCGAGAATATGCAGATAAGCCCCCTGCAAGTTGATATTTCTGTGTTTCTTCTGGCCTTTCACCTTATTTTTATCATCAGTGCCAGTGTTAAGCAATGGTTTGGTGATATCTGCCCCATTTCCATGATGATGATGATGGTGGTGGTGGTGATCATCAGGTTCTGAATGGCTTCCATGATCATCGTGGTGGTGATGATAAGCAGTAAAACTTACACCATGGCTGTGTGAATGACCGTGACCTTCATGACCATGGCCATGGCTGTGAGCATGAGCGTGAGCATGACCGTGCCCGTGACCGTGACCGTGACCGTGCCCGTGATCATGTCCTAGCAGTAGAGCCATGGCAATTTTAACAACTAAACCAAAAGCAGAGACAAGGAACATGAGAAAGCCCTTCACTTCGCCCGAATCATAGAAGAGTCTTGCAATAGCTTCATAAACAAGGATCCCTGTCAGAAGCCATATTGACTGGATTGAAACCAGAGCACCGAGAATCTCAATCCTGAAGAAACCATAAGATTGTCTTGGAGTTGCTTCCCATCCTGATGCCCACAACGAGAACAAGGATACAGCAAAGGCTGCAACATCTGGCAACAGATGAGCTGCATCTGTCAACATTGCCAGACTGTTGGCTTCGATGCCCCCCGCAACTTCCACACTCATGAATATTACACATAGGACAACTGCAATCCAAAGCTTCCTCATGGATGCAAGCCTTTCTTCCGCATCCTTGGAACTGTTTTTTGAATCTGAGAATCCACAAGGGGCTTCACCACAAATTTTACTCCAACCCAGACTTTTCCCTTCAGTTGGTACATCTACACAAACTTCTATTATGTGGCCATGCTCAGGATTTTGTACCACCATCTGAAAATTTCAGAAGCGCATCAAGTGGAAATCTACAAATCCGTGATAGTGTTTGGTACTACACTTCTTATTAATTGCTCACCAAAGCCCTAAGGGTGAAGTTCACATAATCCCAAGTCTGACATGCTCAATGTTGACAAAGATGCATGTTACATGCAAGCAGAAAATGTTTTTCTTGGTGTCAAACGTATTTCAAACTGGAGAAATTACTTCAGCATATTTTCAACATCAGTTCTTCTAAACATTGAAGCTACTCCAAAATGGCATCCCTTTACTGGTGCACTTAAACTTCTAATCCAATTACAATAAGAACTTGTAATAGAAATCAGTACCAAGTAACGAAAACAGAGAAAAGACCAAATAATATGCTACCACATCCATTTGCTAGCAATCAAATAAAGAAGTGAAAGTACCTTTTTTTGGTAGAATAGTCATGCTATGCTTGATAGTAGTTCTTGCAGTAATCTAGTGCTCAATTACTTTTTTTCATTACCATGTTCTTTTAACATACCTCACTTCATTATACAAATTTACAAGGAATTAGCATTACTGTGATTCATAGAACAGAAAAATAAATAAATAAATAAATATAAAACCTCAACCAGCAAAAAAATTTATAATAAACCTTCAATCTTTTGCAGAGTAATGGAGTTCCATTGTTCAATCTATTAACTTAAGTGCTAATAGCCAATAAAATAATGCTTTTTTACTTCTCTCTTATGTGCCCCCTCCCCCCTGTGATATCTCAAGATGAGGTTTATTTACAATATAGGGAGATGAGGCTTCAATTAAAGACAAGGAAAAATAAAAAACAAAATACAACAGAGATGACCAGTTCTCAACAAACAAGAAAACAAGAAATGCTTTAAATTAAAGCATTTGATTTATATCATTTTTTCACTATTCGCCATTTAACTACTTGATCATCAGCATTCACACCTCTTTGCATGCATGACTTGATAATGTTCCTAGAAGGTGTCAGACTTTAAACACCACATATAAGTCCAATTGTGAATCTAGAATATTGTCAAGAAATTTAGTTATCTAGAACAGTCACCTCCCCTTTTAAGATACTAGAAAAGGTTATTGCAGATACCAATACGCAGTACTCAAGTTAGCATGGCAATGCAATTATGCAGCAAACCAAACTTGGGATATGGAAGTGGCAAGAAAATACATATCAAGAGTATAAATTAAAAAATCAACAAGTACAATTGATTACTCCATTTCATTAAAGCAATCCTAAGAAGGTAAAATGAGCTGCTCAATAGCCTCAATATTTCAGAAGAATTGATTGATAGCACAAACTGTTGGTGGTGAAAAGACCCTAATTGGTGGTTTGCTGAGAAAAGCCCCTTCTTGCACCGGCTACATTTTGTAGAACATTTTCCATGAAATTCATCTAAGCTTATCTTTGCTATCAATTTTGAAACATGTCCAAAAATTCAGGAAGTGTACTTTCCACATAGCTCAAAGAGAATATTGGAATATCCAAACCTAGACTATAATAATCTGATCTTTATATCTGATTCTATAAAAATCCGAGGTCAAAGTGATCCTATTAATTAAAAAGAAAAAGGGGAAAAAAAAGAAGATAAGATTCTCCATGTTGTGGCTGTAACTCACCAAGATATAAAATTGTGGCCCAGGATTGAATGCTGGACCCTATTCATTAAAAAAGATAAGATTCTCCATGTTGTGGCTGTAACACACCAAGATATAAAATTGTGGCCCAGGATCGAATGCTGGTCAATGCATTTAATTCCCATGTCAATATCAACACAACTTTGGGTGATTTAGATAGAACCGGCTATACATACCTTTATCACCATAATTTTCGAGATGATGTTCATGAACAAACCAAACCTATGTAGCGCATACATAAAAAGACCCTAGAGTGACTTGTCAACTAATCCCACCGTATCTAAAGAACATGTGCCTCAACAAGGATATGCCCATTAAGTGTCCGCGCAACAGAGAGACCAACCAATTCAAAGCGCCATATCCAAATATCCTTACAGATGAATTTAAAGTAGCAGCTAATTCTAATTCCAAAAACCCTAGCTAGCAACTTCATTCAACAAAATAACCACATCAAGAAAGCTATCAATAAACAAATAAAAATCAACAAAGGCAAATAAAAAAAGAAACAACACATAAACACAAGTCTCTCTCTTTTTCTCTCGTTTTCTCTCTCTGTAGTAAATAATCAAAAAATTAGATAACAATACAGCATGTGCAAAGAAGACTCACCCGAAACGGTTCTCGGCAAATAACACCAAATCAATGGTATTTCTCAAACACAACTCAATTTCACAACGCAACACACATTAGACCTACAAGAATTGAAAAATCATGCACAAAATAGAAACTCGAAACTTTCTTCCAAAAATTCCGAACCCATTGCTAATTTTCAATCCCTAAAACCAAATATTTCAGCATTCAAGAGAGAGAAAGTGACATACCTTCGAGTATAAACTTGTTGCTCGAAATTGAAACGCCAAACCGATTACAAGGTCTTGAGCTCTAGAGAGAGAGAGAGAGAGAGAATCTCTGTCTTCCTTCGTCAACTCTGAGATTCTCTCCCTTTCTCTTCCTCCTATATCTCTCTCTTCCCGTCAGATCTTTTTGTCTTGAGTTTTGTCATATGGGGTTGGATATGTTTTGTGCCGTTGCTAGTAAATGGCCATAGGCGAGAATGCCTTTGTCCTTTTGACCTTTTTGCCCTTCCTTTCTAATTCCTGAGTCTCAATGCGCAATCCGCTTTCCCATCCTCCTTTGGTCTAATTTATTTCCGAAAACATTAGATATTATTTTAATTTGTTTCCTTATTGTTTTTATATCAAGAAGAAACTCTTATATTTTTAAAATTAGAATATTTCTAAAATTACAAAATTAAGAGCATAAAAATAATAATACTAATTTCTATGTATATTATATTTTACCTATTATATAAATTTTTATTTTGTTTAAATTAATAAAATATCAAACCTTTAAATTGATAGAATATATTTGTTAAAAGTGAGTTTTAACTTCATAGATTTTGATTTTTTTCGATTCGAACAGTTAGTTGCTGAGACTCCGACACGCAATTCAAAAAGAACGGTTTTCGGTTGGAAAAAAACAAATTAAGAGCAAGAGAGTTAGAGAGAGATATTTGGTCTCTCTATGACTTATGTGTGAAATATGAGGATCTCAGAAAACGTATCTGGGTTTCGATATGTTAAAGGTTTTTATATGGAGCATCATAAGAGTCATATGTTTTCGGGGTATTACAACCCTAGTTTCCTTTCGAAAAAATATGAAAATTTCAAAATTCCATAGTCAAATATTTCGGAGAATTCATAATTTTTATCATTTAGGAGTTTGGTGATACGGAGAGATCTCTTCGCTTATCAATTAGATTCTAAAAATTTCATTTCTTATCTAGGAGACACGATCCGTGTCGAAATAGAAAACAATGGATCAATGTGAGATTTAGTCAAATATCATATTTAATCAATGTGATCAGTTTCCTAGAAAGTGCTTGTTTATCAGTCGAGGAAAATGGGGGTATCGGTTCGGGTTTGTCGAAAGTTTTAATGTGTCAATTGGATTGCCCTTGTCAGGAGCCAACCGAAGGATCAATTAGGATAATATCAATGGTATTCTCTTAATGTATCGAGTCATATCCACCTTTTGGGAATATTAATCTTGATTTGTCGACACGTCTAGGTGTACTTGCCTCTTTAAACCATGGGCTTTGTGGAGTTAAACACTTGTCGTATTAGATCTTTTGGACAAACTCCATTAATATTCATTTATTTTATGATTAAAACGATGATTTATTCATATCGTTGTTATCGCTTCCATACAAGCAGATATAAGTTAATAGTTAATTTATTTGTTAAGCTCCGATAAAGAATCATGTTTAAATTTTAATAATAATTTTAATTTATTTAATAATTATATAAAAAATTAATAATAATTTTTATTTTATTTAATAATTATATAGAAAATTATCTCAATTAGTCTATTATATAATTCTAAACACAAAAATTTTCTATTCAAAAGTAAAAAGAAAAAAAAAACATTATTACGATCTCTTCTTATTTTTTTTTAAATAAAAACTACTATTAATTATGATCAAAGTAATTATATATTTATCTTAAAATTATAATTAGTATATAATAATTAACCAAATATAATGATATAATTTAATTTTCATATAATAAACTATCAATAATGAAATGTCACATCTATTTTGCAACAAAATTAAAGCAATTCAGGCCATTAATGACTTGTATTCTTTTTTTAACCCCACAATTTTTCTTTTCTTTTTTTTTTGGGACCCCACAATAGACCAGACCACCAAACGCCTAAACAATATCATTAAGGGGATAATTATATTGCTAATACTGTGAAAATAATTTATTTTGCACATTGAAGAAGCATTTACTTAATAGAATTGGGTCGAGAAGTAATTAAGAAAAATAAGTACTTTTCTTAATAAACCCCAATAGCTAAAAAGTTTTTAGAATTATAATAATTTTGAAGTTTTTTATAAAGAAATTTTAATTTAGTATCCCTTACTAAATTTTTTTTTCCTCTAATTAATAAAATACTATTTCATAAATATGAAAAAATAAGATCAATTTGACAGATTTAAATTTTACAAGAGTTTTAGAATAATTCATTTTAAAGAACAATCAATTATTCATAAATATGATAGTTGAGAAGATGATGTTCGATAAGAATGAATAGTGTAGGAGAATTCGCATCAACCCGATATTTGTCTCTCATGGCCAACTTCAAAAATTAAAATTAAGGTTCAAATTATTATTATCGTCGTGATTATTCAAAAGCGCAATCATTCAAGAATAATGTGCCATCTTGCAAGTTATAATCACTTTCTTTTTTTGTTGTGGGGGGGGGGGGGGTTTAAAGAAAATCAGACCTAAAAAGGTTCTTAAAAAATGGTACCAAATTTTGGAACAAAAATTACTTGGCAATCTTAGCCGTAAGTAGATTAAGGACGCACCATCATACATTGCAGGAACATGGAAAAGCCAATGACCACAAAATAAATAAGCTAACAAACAAATAAATAAATAATCAGGGAAAAGGAAAATAGGAACAAAGGCATTTGACATGAAATTGCGAATAAGGTTCCCCTTTCCTCGTTTATGAATAAAAAAGATCTAAAAAATTAAAATTTAAAAGGAAAAAAATAAGTTCTAAGAAATAAAGAATGCCACCTGAGAGCACAATATTAACACATTTCACCAGAAGCAACATTTGCTGAGGTTTCCAGAGAAGCTATCATAAAATGAATTTGTAGGGACGGTGTAACATAAATGCCCTCATGGCCAAAGCAAAATGAGTCGGTTAATACATAAATAGCCTATACTAATGACATAACTACGATCTACTACTTCCTTTAGGTAAGATGCCTAGACAAAAGAATGCATCCTAACCCTCCTACCCTACTCATTTTTCCCTTTTCTAAAACAAAAAATAAAAAAATAAAAAAAATTAATGGATCACTCAAATTACAAAGATCACGGGACCAAAAATGTCCACCTATAGTGGCATTCTGGATTCCCAATCAGCTTGCTCCGGAAAGGTCATTTCCAAACCCCCCTAGCACTGATGAGCTTAGAAAATAACCTGCATCTCCAAAATCATTCAAATTGCTCAAGCAGATGGTTCCAGTGCCCAAGTCCGAGTTATATGGGTTTTTCACCATAAAAGGACTTATTTAGCCAAGTCCAAATTCTGCACAAAAACATCTGTCGCGCAAAATGTTCAACTTCAGCCAATGTCAGTATACTCCGGCAGAGACAAACAATCATCCAGACCTGAAATTAGGTCAGGAATATACTGATGTTCAAATAAGCCAGAACTTTCTGTTTCCACATCCTCCAATCCAAAACAGCGATTATGGTTAAAATCATCTACACCAACAGCTGCAGTTATAGCGGGTGACATATCAAACTTTAGACTAACTTCATCAGGTGCTGGCATCCGGTGGAATACTGGTTCCCATGTAAAGTCCTGTATCTCAATAGGCTCCACTGCAGTTTTTCTGGACTTTGTTTTAGAAGGCTTAGCAGACTCAGGTGTGGAGAGCTTGTGCTTCCCTAGGAGCTGTAACTTTGATGCTGATCGAGACTTGACATCACCTTTTGGGAATGCAGATGAAGCCCAACCCAGACTACCTTCAATACAAGCTAAAGAAGCAGCCCTGCCAAAATAAAATAAAATAAAATAAAATTAAAATTAAAAAAAAAATAAAAGAGGGAATATAGCAAAGTGAATTCCGTGTTTTCTCCAGAAGTAGAGATGTTTTCAATTGCATCACTTCCTTTTTTTCTGTGTTGTGTTTTGGGGCCGGGAGGGGGGGTATTGATCATGTTTCACCTTTCATAAGATTGGATCTGCTCTCTTGCTAGCTACAAGATGTCATTATCATCATCATCATTTTAAATGTTATTTGCTACACAAATTCCTATACACTATTGATCATTGATTCATAATGTAATGGGCCCCAAGCAAAAGATCACAGTAAATGCGAAGGGAAAATAGGCACATGGACACTATTTTGAAACCTTCCAAATAAGCAACTGAAGTACCCAAGAGAATCAACCAAATTCATCCAATTTAAGAAACAAACAGAGAAAAATCAGCGACCAAATTAATAACAGAAAGGATAGATCAGCTAAGGAAAACAAACAGAAATAAAAACCAAAACAGAAAGGAAAGTAAACAGTGACAATGGCCAAAATAGTGCCAAACTAGGAACCTTGAAAAACTTACATTATTCTGAATTTATTATTTACTATTATTTTGCAAAGCTTATCGGTCCAATCGATACTGAATCAAATCGAAAATATGGTCTCAAGAATTCATACCTGAAACGGTTCTCAGATGTGTAACTAGAGGACCTAAAATGTAAATCATCATCTTCAGGCTTCTTAGCACATGTGGATTGGTCCGAACTAAGTACCGAGAGATTTATAATGGATGGAAATTGGGTAGTAGGATCATCTTTTTCACTCTGAAATTCCAGTGTTATCTCTAGCTCCTCCAACATAACCAAAGGTTCACCTCTTTGGTGAGACAGAGAGACTGTGTCCTCCTGCTGTTCACTGTTGGTTTCACGGAGAGCAGCTGCTAGTAATGACTTGCCAGTCCTGCTGAAACTCGCCCAGCTCACCTTTTGTGCCCGCTCTCTTGAAGAATACTGAGGCACTTGATTTACAGAAGAAAAACCTCCAAAGGAATATAGGTTGTTCACTATGGATTTGAAGTTGTGTGGGCAACCTGAGCGGAGTGAAACCCTCCAAACAGATGAAAGAAGTGCAGTAAAGTGCTTCTGAAGTAGTAATTCATTATCAGGCATCTCAGCAGCAACATCTAACAGCATATGAACATTATCCTGGACCAAAAGTAAGGCAGATAAGATTATAGAAGCAAGTACCCAGGGGGAATCCAGCCACTGGCTCAAGCCCTGATAGTTATAGATATGAAAATTAAAATCGAAAACCAAATAAAGGTACTAGAGCTCACATCTAGTCAGTGCAGTAAAATTGGGCAGTAAGCATCTATAATGAACACCAAGCAAAAACCGGATGAACCCAGATGATTCCGAAACATTATCTTAACATGATTGAAAAGATTTAAGAAGAGCCTCCAAAACTACAACTAGAATTTGCTCTTGGACATGGTTGACTCTCTCAAACAATTATTGACCAGTTATCTATTTGTTAAAGTAATCAGATACCTTTTCTATTTTTTCTCTTATTCAATGTTTACCAGAAAGTTTTTCTTTATACCAAGGAGTTATACCTTTTATGTATATGTACATATATCATACCTCTGTCACTTTTAGGAGAGCCTTCCCAGAGCCCATAGCACTGACTTTTTCACTATTTAGATTGTCTGATGCAGACAAAACATATTTTTGAATGAGTTCCCTGAATCTCTCGCAACAGTGCACCGGATGGCGAAATCTCCCTCTATAAAACCCACCTGCAGTCATCCCGTACAAAGTTTCGCTTGCCAAACTCCAATTTGGACCATACTCATGTACAACAGCACATAAAATTGCATCTTCCTGTGACGTCCAAGAATCTGGTGATGGAAAACAATCTCTTGACCAAACATTTCCTTTCTTTAACTTTTCTGGTTTTATCATTAAGACCCGCTTTACAGGCATGGCAGTAATGGAGAATTTCCCCCCCATCTTGCTCCTGCTTCCTTGCTTCTGCTCTACTTCAGCAAGCATGTTCTCAGATGATTTTGATTCTTTAGATTCACCATGCTCTTTCAGTGAGGAATCCAAATCTAGAGAAAGAATTTCAGCACGGGCCTTCTTAGATTTCTTGGATTTCTTCTTTGAGATCTCTTCATCAACATCTGGTGTGGTAACAATCTTCTTCCGCTTTTTCTGAATAGTTGAAAGCGGCGATCCTGCATCCATACTGGTCACTCCAGCAGAACAGATCCCCTCGTCATCTACTGACATCTGTTCCTTAAATTCCTCTTCTTTCAAATCCTTTGGCTCAGAAGCCAATGCACTTTTCTTCAGAGATTTGAACTTGGCTTTTTTGGATTTCTTCTTGGACTTAGGCTTGGGACTCTTTCTGTTCAAAGCAGGAAACAATCAAAACAATAAGTGAGAATAATGCAGTACTAATTCAGGGCCCTCTCCACCACCAAAATCCAAGCATCTGATAACCCTGTATTTCACTATCACATCCTTAGGGTTGTTAGGAATTTTAAACCATACATTGTATCAGATTGAAAAGAGAAAGATTAAATGTATCAAATGATCTTGACACCAGTGTGCCAGACTATGGTACAAAGACCACAGTATGCTTCATCTAAATAAATGCTTGACTGCTAAAATAACAATACAGATAAACATCTTCATATAGAGCTCCAACAAAAAGAACCATGTGCTCTCTCTCTCTCTCTCTCTCTCTCTCTCACTGCAATTCCATACTGATTAATGTAAAATGTTATGGCTTATCATTGTTATCAAATACCCAAACTTCCAAGCACGCTTCTTTTCAGGCCCTTTTTTTTTTAAAAAAAAAAGAAGGAACCAAGAGCCTTTTCAAGAGATTTTAAATGCCCCGGGAATATGTATCTACAATTACTTTTCAATTAACTCTAACACGAAATTTTCAAAGTAGTTCCCCTCTGCTACAACCCCACCCCAATTCCCTGAACAGCACAAGAACAAAGTTGATGATGATGATGATGCATAAAATTTGGTGGAATTTAAAGATTATCATCTTACTTCAAGGAATCAAGAGTTTTCTCATCTGCATCTTCTCTCTCTCTAGCTTCATACTCAAGCTCCTCCATCAACTGCAGAACATAGTGTAAGATAACCTATTGTCGGATTGAGACACTATCACTGATCAATTACATTTGAAATTCTAACCTGATGTTGAGCCAGGGCTTCAACTTGCTGCCGATAAGCCTCTGTAGCAAAATCAGCATCCCATCCTGACAAAAAATAACAAAAATGAATTCAACTCAAGTCAGTCTGAAGTATTTGTGATTCAAAAGCGCTCCACAGCATCGGCTGAAGGTAAAATATATTCTTTCATCCAGCAGAATTACGGCATTCCGCTGACATAGTGGAGATTATCAAATTATTATTACTTTCAAAACTTTTTTTATAGTATTCAGATGCCGCAAACTATAAGACACATTTATGATATTTGAAAATCAAAACAGTCATGGCATCAATGTAGAGAAAGTTTTCATGGAAGACAAGGGTAAAATTTAAATATGTTTGTTTTAAGACATGAGTGATTATAAATTTGCCGAATCTTGGAAACAGAATCAAATTATTATTAGAAATACAAAGATATTCTGAGAAACTCACTTTCATATACAAGAGGTTCCTCATCTTCATCAATTTCTGCTTCCATATCCTCC
Source organism: Dillenia turbinata (assembly GCA_037126225.1). Lineage (NCBI taxonomy): Eukaryota > Viridiplantae > Streptophyta > Magnoliopsida > Dilleniales > Dilleniaceae > Dillenia > Dillenia turbinata. The sequence goes on along the minus strand of JBAMMX010000004.1, from coordinate 8,493,640 downwards.
TTGAACTTTTCAATTCGATCCAGCTCCCATTCTCTCTCCTCAAACCTAACCTGGGATTCAATTGCAGCCCTGTCAATTATAGGGTCCCATAACTCCAGAAACCGCATCGCATATCTATCAATTGGGCGAAGCTGGTTCTCAAACAATGAAATTTCCTGTCCAGCTGCTGCTGCAGCAGCAGCCATTTGTTTGACATCAGCCAGCATGTCCATATCATCTTCTTTATCCACCACGGTATGTGGTTTCTCTTCATTTAAATCACTTCCATTTACCATTATTCCACTTTCTTTGTTTGCAGGAGTGACCCAGCCACCTCGATCTGCACAGTCATCAACTTTTGTATCATCCTCATTAACAAATTCATCATCCTCCATTTTCCCAATGGCCTCTTCAGTGAACTCTTGGTTGTCCACAGCTTCTTCCTGTTCTACCCTTTTCAGTGCCATGTAATCGGCTTCATCTTCTGCATATTTCAATGCAGCCTCTACATCTGCATTAGATACAGAAATTTCACCTCCGTAATTGCAAGTTTTATCTTCCTGCACATTCTTGATGGAATATGTTTGATGAACTGAAAATAATTCCATGGGATCAAGCTTTTTGAAAAACTGAGTGTTGTAACCCCCACTTTGTATGACCAGATCATCCAGAGCACGTTTCTGATGCGCCTTCTTTAAGATATTCTCTTCAATGGTGCTCTCACTTATTAAGCGATAAATATGCACCTCGCGTGTCTGACCTATACGATGGCATCGATCTTGAGCTTGTTGATCCATAGCCGGATTCCAGTCACTATCATAGAATATAACAGTGTCCGCACCAACTAGATTGATACCAACCCCACCGCTACGAGTAGATAATATGAAAAGAAAAAATTTTGGATTGGTATTAAACCGCTGCATCAAAGTTTGTCTTTCCTCCGGCTGTGTGGATCCATCTAAGCGCATGTAAGTATAACCATACAAATTGATAAAAGCCTCCAAGATATCAAGCATCTTTGTCATCTGTGTAAAGATTAATGCTCGGTGTCCTTCTGACTTTAGTCGCCTGAGCAAAACTGCAAGCTCCTGCAACTTACCGCAGTCAAATTGTATGAGCCGCCTATCTGGAAAATAAACCTGCTTCCGAATAATGGCAGGCCGAATGGGAGACAAAAGGGGCAACATGGTTTCTGAGCATTTCTCCTTGTAACTTGGAGACCACAACACAGAACTTCCAGTCTTACTACACCAACAAACAGGTGGCGGTGCCCGTGCTGCAGGGATTGAGAACATAAAAGATTCAACCAGGTCAATCATTCTCTGGAACCATTCTACAGGTGATAAGACAACATTAGCAAGCATATCTGAGTTTAAGTAAGACAATCTCCCATTCTTTTCCTGAGGGATATCATAAAGTGGATGCTTTATCATGACAAGTTCTCGTAAGGATGTTGAGTACATTGGTCTCTTGTGGCAATGTAAAGAATTCCACCATGCAATAGCAGCTGCCCGTTCCCTAGCTTGTCTAAATCTCTCCTCCATAATTGCTATCTGAATTTCCTCAAAAATGTTTGTTGCATGCAACTTTTTTTGAACTTTATCAGGCCTAAATCCAGATCCGATTGGTTCAATACTATTTGAATCTGCATGCTCTCTTATTAATGATGAAGGGGTAGCGATCGTTATAAATTCATCAGTCTCCCAGGAAGTCATGCTAAAATCCAAATGAGTAAACAAAAATCCCAAATTAACAAGGTCAACAGCAGAAAATGGACCATGTGAAAGCATTGAACAAACTTGAGAACTGAGCTGAATGTCAAGGCCAGCCATGTCAAATGAACTTACAATAGGACGACCCTCAAATAAGTCGGGATGGTTGCAGACTTTTCGAAGTTGCATAATTATGCTGATCATACCAAAAAAATTAGCGCTAGCTAGAGTAGCTTGTGTCTCAGAGCTAGCAATAAAATCCTCATACAAATGACGCTGCCTCTTTGAAAGTCTACAGTAGATAACATGCTCATGCTTCATGGGAAGCTGCTTCTCCACATCTCTTTTCAGCCGCCTGAGTATGAAAGGCCGGAGGACATTGTGCAGGCGATCAATAACCTCTTTGTTCACCTTTTCTTGTCCCTCAACCATCCCAGATATTGGATTGCAGAACCAATCTTTAAATTCTTGATGAGACTGGAAAATATGGGGCATCAAAAAATGCATTAGAGACCATAGCTCCATGAGATCATTCTGGAGTGGTGTACCTGTGAGTAGGATGCGACGCTTGGAATTGAAGTTTAGAAGGGTTTGCCATCTCTGGGACTTCCAGTTCTTTATCAAATGAGCTTCATCCAGAATCAAGTATTTCCACTTCTTCCTCTTGAAAACTTTTGAATCCTGTATAACGAGCCGATAGGTTGTTATGCACACATGGAATGAGTTTGGTTTCATCCAACCTTGCCTTTTGTACTTGCGCTCTTTTGCACTCCCAAAATAAGTCAAAATTTTAAAAGCGGGACACCATTTAAGAAATTCAGTTTCCCAGTTAAGCATTACACTCGTTGGAACCACAATGAGGTGAGGGCCCCATATTCCCTTTTCACATGCGAGGTGTGCAAGGAGTGCAATTGTCATGATTGTCTTCCCCAGTCCCATTTCATCAGCTAGAATTCCATTAAGTCTCTTCTCATACATAGTAACAAGCCAATCCAGACCAATATGTTGATACTCACGGAGAGGGTGCTTGAGAAGAAAAGGAAATTTTGTACGCACTTTTGTTGTTGAAAAGGTGTTGCCTGTGGGTTGGGCAGATCTAGCAGCAGCAGCTGCATCAGCAATTCTATTATCACTCTCCCTTCCTTCAGATATTTCAGGTTCCACTTGTTTTGTAGGAGAATGCACTCCTGCCTGGAGTCCACCAGTCGCATCATCATCATTCTTAGGGACAGTAATGTGCATTGATTCAACGTCTTGACGAGCAGGAGAGTCAAGCAGATCAGAATGAGCAGAGGCATACTCTGATCCATCCTCCAAAACCTCATTAAAGTCCTAGCGCACAGTGTAGATCCCACAGAAGAAATGTCAGGCTCTAATATGGAACAAGCAAACTACAGCTGAAGCACTTATGCAGCTCACCTTTTTATATCTTGCAATCAGCTCCTCTATGGGAATTTCACTCTCTTTCTGCAGCAAGGCAATCTGCAATATAGCATATTCATTAGAAACGTAAGCTCCATTTAACACAACTGATGAGAGAAGTATTCATGATCATCACTTAAAATTTCGGATTTTTAAGAAACCAACCCTTAGAAATCTCCTAGGAAATCAAAGGAATGAAGAATAAGAAACAACTTAGGCACATTACCTCATCCAAGGGATCATTCTGTTCTGTTTTTTCCAGTTCCTCCTCCTCCACCAAGGTTGTCTCATCATCCTAGGAGACAGAATGTGAAAAGTTTAACTGGAGCTCAGACTACTTAAATTAATGCTGAATCATTAATTCTGGCATCTCACATGCCCATGCATAGAAACAAGATTAAATAAAATAACATTGGGCTTGCAGAGTAGTGGCATGTAAAACCAAAAAGCAAAGGTATTGACATTGGCATTCCACTGCAATTTTCGATTTCTTGGAGGGGATGAGTAATATCAAAAGGAACAAAGGGTGCAAATTTCACTCTCCTGATAAATTCCACTCTCCCGAATATCAAGGATGACAGTGGACATTTCTTCTTCATTGATAAATACAGTGGAAGTAGTGACGGAGAAGCTCAAAGTGAAGTTGATTTAGACATGATATTCCTTGCTAAGGACTTACATTGTGAAATTACCATTTCACAAGTAATGAACAATTCTAGGACTAGGATGAGTCCGCTATATTTTATTAATACTTCATCAATTTCCACCTATAATAAGTGCTCATCATTGATATTAATTTATTGTTGAAATTTTTCAATAATATGTTTATTGGTTCTTTAATGTCTCCAGATCTTTTTCTTTTTTTTTTTTAATTTTCCATGAAGAAGTTCACAAAATGATAAGTGGAGACCCTCTGGAGCTCTAAACATGACAAATAAAATGTAATATGAGAGTAAGGATCACTGTACTTGGGGAGTTTCAACATCAACAAAAGATGAGGTATACTCGTATTACAAATTCACCAGTATAAAGGGGTCAGAGATAGTTCAAATAGCACAGAAAGTGTGGCATAATAACTTCAGGCATATTTAAAAGTTGATATCTTTCTTTGGGTTCGAATCAGCCTCCTTGCAAAAAAACAAAAGAAATACTGCTTAGGTATTCCCTTCCCCAGACCCCACAATGTGGGAGTTTCAACATTGGATACGCCCTTTTTTTATATCTTCCCTTGGGATTTGAGGACATAGAAATTGGAAGGGATTTCCACAAATTCTACAACATCTACCAACAAAATTTTCACAGACTATCCACTATAGCTAGCAAGGTTTCAACGCCCCCACAAAAATGCTTCTAATTCATTCCCTCTGAAACCATAGCAATATTGGAAATGACACACTAGGTTATCTACATCCATTCAGTACCAGGTAGATTAAGTACTTCGGTATACCATGACTGGCCTGAGAGGATATGTGAGGAGCACCTACACAAGAAACGCTCCCGATGCTAACAGCCATATCTATTTGCAATGGTTTAATACACTTTCTGTGGTAGATTTCTATTATTTTGTTAGAAGTTGGTGCTTAACAAATATATATTTTTAAACTTCCATCGTAGAAGGAAATTTGTGTCCCCTAGGTCATGTCCTGTTCTACCTTGATTTTCCTATGCAAAGCCAAATTTGTGTTGGATTGTGTATTGCACCTATATCTGCAGTTAATAAGGATGAATTGAAGGGATGAATTAATGGGCAGACCGCATTAACTGGGTACATATTGTAAAGATAAAGCAACAAATGAATGTTAAAACAAAAGAGCCTCCAGGTAAATTGCAAAGAGCCACAGCTACTAAAATAAGAAAAGTACATCTTGGACCTCCCTTTCTAGCTGTAGTTCCTCTTTTTTATCCTCTGTGTGAAGTTGAGGTTTATGATAGTAAACTCATATCTTCTTTGGAGAAAATTCTTTTATCACCACACTTTTGATTATTTAGAAGGATATTCTTCCAGTTCAGAAGAACCAAGCATCCATACTGTTGCAATTGATAATAGATCTTCCGATATTGCTTAATGCTTACCAAATCAAAGAAGTGACTTATCTAGATAAGATAACTGCATCAAAAACATAGATCTTAACCCCATCCATACCTTTTCATCTCCAGTAGCAAGAAGGAACTCACCATCATCCTACATAGTTTAAGATCAGAAGGAGTGATTAACTCATGATAAGGTAATTTACCACAAACAACAATTGATAGTTTAAGATCAGGAGGAGTGATTAACTCATGATACAGTAATTTAACACAAACAGCAATTGACATTAGCTGAAAGAATGCAAAATAACTGCGAGCTTATGTGAAGCCACTGAAGAAAGGAATAACGGGAAACTAATCTGTACCAGATTTGCTTAAAAGGCCAACGAAAAGATCATCTAAGAATCTCATTCCCCAAAAGTAAAGGGCTAGCAAGAAGGATCTACAAGACTAAGTAATGATCACTGTGTATTAAATACTTGTTTCTTAAGCATCATAAGATTGCAAGAAGTGTAATACCGTCACAAGTGATTTCCAAAAGTTTCTTCATTAACAGCATAAGATGGTATACCGTATAATCAATGACGATAACAAAAGGTATACAACTACTAGTAGTTGATTCATCAAAGCACCTGTTTGCATAGTTGGGAAAAGTCCCTTCTTAAACCTAGCATGACTTGTTAGTCCCTTCTTAACTGGAAAATATTTTCGATTGGCTATCATTTTTCAACAGCAAAATACAAGGACATAGGGTAAAAATCTATCCTATAACCCAATCTTGTGAAGAGGCAGAGCAAGTTCAACAAGATTGCCAATCCGAGCAGTTAGATGCACACAAGACACAACATGTTACTCCCCCCATGAAATTTAGTTTTCAATTTCCCATCAACAACTCAATCAAGTTTTCAAATTTATCAACACAAATGAACAGCATCATGTCTGCAAGCATCATCTAACTCCATGCACTGTTCCAGCCACATTCATTTGTGTTCAAGCAACAAGAAAGACATCATTGAGTATAAACAGCAAAATTAAATTTTTAAACAGAAATATATATATACACATATATATAACACAAATGTACTTGAACAAGGGCAGCAATACAATGGTTAAATCCAAAAGACAAAACAAAGGCCAATCTTACATTTTCATCTGAGAAATCATAAAGCCTATCTTCTTCATCTGACTCCAAAGTTTCCAGAAGGTTATCTGCTTGACATGCCTCAACCTCTGGTATTTGGTTGTCTGGCTCAGAGAAGTTACCATCATCATTACCCTGCAATGAGATCACATATCACTTTGAGCCTTGAACTTGTTGACCACCATGTAGATTGCATCCATAAACACATACAACTTACAGAACGACGACCGCTGATGGTGAGTGAATGGTGGGAATCAATATTATGAAGAACAGGAAGTTCAACTCTGTTTTCTGCAGAAGATCTTACAAGTCTTTTATGTTGCTACAAACACCATCAAATAATCAATTAAAACATTGTGGGTCAAAATCACTACTTACCTTCAGGCTGACCTTCCTCGAGTTCAGTTGCTTCATCTATGTCATCCTCATATTCTGGACTACTTCCTCTGCTAGCTGGAAACACCAAAGTCAATCAAACAAGTAGCACAAAAATATGCAGTAGACCAGCTTAGGACCACAAACAGAAAAATCCTTCCCCATGCACTCTAGGCTCCATTTGTTTCTGAATTCATTTAAATATTATATATTTTCTGTTTTTGGTTATCATAAAATAGCCTAATCAAAAGAAACTATATTCCAATCAATAGCATACTGAGCAGATTTCAAAGGGATTTAACCCTAATTAGAAATTTAGAAGTCATTTTCCTGGCTCACGGTTAGGATTGAAGCCACAAGAGACCAGCTGGATGAGGATGTGGCAGGAGCTGGACATGTGGATGATGAGGTGGTGCCTAAGGGACTTATAGTCTGCCAACACAAAAAGAACTTGCACCAGACTGCTGGCTTGGAGTAACTAATTTCAGTAGGGAATGTAGGTCAGTTATAGGGTAGAAAGCATGTTTAAATAAGGGGATCAGGGGATGGGAAAGGGCAGAATTTCTGTATGAACTTAGCTTCAGTTTTAGACTGAAAGGGAGGGAGTCGAGAGGCTCTCTAGCTGGGAATTACTTCCTTTGTATCAGATGGATCTTTTCTTTATATGAAAGTTAGCTTTCTTACCTTGAATTGTGCATTTCCTTCTGCTTACCTTCCTTAGCAACTATCTGTTACGTAACACTCACCTACTGCTCAAGGCTCACAAATGGACCTGACATGCCCCTCTAAAAGGTCTAAACCTAGAACATACAAATACAGAGAGCCCAAAAAGACATTATATCTCTCTTTTATTAATGTTATTTCGACTCTCCCACTGCAACATCAAGCTCAATAATGCTAGCCGAGGACTAGGAGTTGCAATAGCAAATTCCACATCTCAAAAAAAATCATTGGAACAATTGTGGTTGTAGAACCAAGAAACAATCATAGAAGTAACTAAAGGGAGAAAATCAAAGAGATCCCACCCAAGTCATAAAACTGTAGTCTTAAGAAAGGTGGTATCCATATCCTTAATGATCTATTCAAAAGATTGCTGAAAGTTCACCTTTATCAGTAGCATAACGTTTAAGTAGCTCTTCGAGTGGTAGATCCATTTCACTCTGCAGAGCTTCCAATTCTTCTTGCCTTTCCTCCTTGGTTATGAGAGCCTCGTCTTCCTCAATAGTATGCTCATCATCTTCCTAAGATGGAATCATACCACAAGAAGACATCTTTAGATTACAAACAAAAAACAGTACAAAATATATAAGATATAAATTTATCATTCAAGTCAACCTCTAAATTTTGGTACCATGGGCCTAGGTCAGGCATCATTTTTTTTTCAAACCACAGACGAATTTGCCACCAGGCTGCCTCATCTATTTTCATTCTGAATTGCCACCAGCTTTTTTTTTTTTTTTTTTGTGGAACAAACCACTTGTTTCCCCCTTCTAAACTTTGTGTTCTAAATTTTTCCCAAGTAAATCATTTTAGTTGATAATGGCAACGACATGGAATGTCCAGGGCCAAAGCCTAAAAAGATCAGTACTTTGTGTCAGTCACTAATAACCTCATATTTTCAAATTCAGCCTCTAAAAAATTTTTCATCTCCTTAAAAACATGAAAAAGATTTGCATGCGCCAGTAACTGTCCAACAATGTGATTGACATTGCACCCTTGTCACTGATAATATCCCCAAGTAAAATTTAAAGTGATATAAACAGCTTCAACGAAAATTAGTAAAGGTCTTCCAGAAGCCATCAAGTAAATTCACGTATCCATATATGGATTACCATAAGGCTCTGCATATTTCTAAATAACTGTGCTATGGTCAACTATTGCAAAATATCAACTTGATACTGAAAAAGACAAGGATAGGAAATGCTCACCGAATCATCATCAGAGGCCACATCATAATTCTCGTCATGATCCATATCATCAGAATGAGGTTCTGTACCAGAAGTCATCTCTTACCACAAATAATAAAAAGAAAACCACAAACTTAGGTCCAAAAGACACAAATTATAAACCTGTATGCTCACCAATACTTGCTCTTGCAGATGCATCAGTATCACTGCCACCATTTCCTTGCCCGGTTGGTTGTTCTAGGTAAGGATGTTGCTGGACTTTAGTATAGGGACGAGGATCCACGAGATTTTCTGCTAGCATTGTTGAATACCTAATAACATCACCAGTTTACCACCCCAAAAAAAAATATGCATATATATAAATAAACATTTAAAAGGAAGAGCATGAATACAGCAAGTCCAAGAAGAAGATGGTCTTCGTGAGCTAATCAAGGACAGAACAGACTGTGTAGAAGATTAAGAAATCACCATCCTACCTCTCTGTTTGTCCCAAAAGAAACTCAAGCTGTTTATCAAGTGCCTTCTTCTTTCTCTCCTCAAACTCCAGCTGATGCTTGTAATGAACCTGGAGATGCAATATTGTTAAGATCAGAAGATCAGAACGAAAAGCCAACAACAGAACCTGCCATCCAGAAATTCAAAAACAAATTTAAAACCAAATAACTCAGGGGGCAGAAAAACTTGCCAGCTTCTCTATTTTCAACCAGAATTTCTTTACGTCCTTTGAAATATTGAGTGCAACTTTCCTCATCCTATGCTCTTCTTCCTATTCATAACAAATGGATAAGACATTATATAGCCATTGGGCAAAATCATAGAAATCCATCGCTACCATTTACAAAAACTGCAAAGTAAAAACTTTTCTTGTACATTTGGTTGTTGATACAAAACAAATGGTGCTAAGTATTATAGAGCAAATGATTTAACCTTCAATCTCTTTTCTCCCCTTGTGGCTTGATCCAACATGCCCTTGCTGGCCCTCAAAGCAACTTTCTTTGCCTGAGATAGTTTCCATTTTCTCTCTGCCTCAAAGTCCTGCGAGTAACTAGCTAGGTCAGCGAGCAGTAAAACATAGGACATACTAAATTGCATTTAATATCTGTTCACCAAATCCTAACAGACTCAAATTAAGCAAAAGGGATTATACAGTGACACAAAGCAAACAAATACAGCGTCAAAAGTTGACACATGAATAGAGGGAAGAAAATCATTGACAGAATAAACTACACAATTACCTTTGACAACCAGACCATTTCCTCTAAAACATGATCCCAATGAGTTTTTGGCCGACGAGGTTCTTTTGGAGGTTCAAGCGCCTATAACAGCCAATTTGCCCAGAAAGAATCAATTGTCACAAAGCATATATTAGGCAGTTCAAAATTTTACAGTATTAATTAAACTCCACATCAATACATTGATCAATATAAAAGGAATAAAACTAGAACTATACTCAGAAAAAAGCCAATTTTCCACAAAGCACAAATAGAATAACAGTATGCTAGTCTACAGGAAAAGATTAAAAATAGAAAAACGCAACTCAGCACACCAGAAATGCTAGCCCTGCATACTGATTTTAATTTGCATGGATAACTCTTAAGCTTGTTCCATCTAATTTAATGCCATTGGCAAAGTATGACAAGGGTGGCCCTAAAAAGGAATAAGCAAAATATCTTGTTCTAGTTGTGTTATTTCTTGCTTTCCTTTCCTAATTCTTTTATACTCTTTTCCATTTTATTATGGTAAATATGCTTGTAGCTTTTATCTTTCTCCATTACTATTTTTCTAACAACGTTTCCTTTTGGATAAAGATACATTAAAAAATAAACAAATGAATATAAGAAATCAAATATTATAATTGGATAAGAGACATCATAAGCCATATGGCCATATGAAGGCATAACAGCCACTTCTTTAAACAACTAGCATGCCATTCCACCACTCTTACAGTGAAAATGGCCTTTCAACTCTAATTTTTCCATATTACTTGCAGGACCCACCATCACGAGTATAGATGAGCCAATGTAATTCATCACAGCCACTAATTCAATCCAGGATTGCAACACCTTGGCACCTTTTCAATGTTAATAGTCTCATCAAAATTTTCTATACTGAAGAATTCAAGGGACAAAGCCCGATACATGATTTCAATGCCAATCTTTGAAATATATCAAAACAAACCTTTTGACGCCTGGCTCGAGATTCATGATCAAGCTTTGACCGTGGACCCTTGGCGGCCATATTTATTCAAAAATCTATAGCATAGTAGACAGCCTGTGGTACACAAAACCAAAGAACAACTGAATGGGAGAAAGGGGTGAACAAAATTGATGAAATAAAATATGCAGCATGTAAATTTCAAAAATTAAAAGAACAATGGTATCTGCCAGTTTCATATGCATCAACCATAAGGATGGAGTATTTATTTCAAAGGTAAATCTCGCTACTGACGCAATTCATTGGCTAATAAAATGTATCAAATTTGCTTATCTTTAACCTTTCTCCATTTCCCAACACTCCAAAGGGGCTAACTTGAGACTTTTAAATATTCTTGAATTGTCTTGATATGGTTATGGAATTAAAATCAAAACTGTAGTCCACTGCATTATTTGACCAATATTAGGAAACTTGCAATGAAAATGGAAGATTATTAGAACAACTAAAATTTTTACAGTAGAGATTGATTGGCAAAGTTTTGTATGAAAAACTGCACCTATCAGGAATTCCAACAAGTTAGACTCCCCAAACCCCAGATTGGATGGTTTTCAAACTCAGGAAACCCATCCATAGCCAATAATACCATTCAATGGCCTCCTTAAAGTAATGTTTTTTGGAACAGACTAGACAATATAGTAGGTTTTTTTAGCTCCTTTACAAAGTTTGCTAATTTTCATTCCATCAAAAATGCAAGAGAAATATATACATGGAAAATTCCAGTTGATTTGGCAAGATTAATCTTGATGATTTCAGTATACAGCATAAATAATAGAAATTTTAAGGACAATTGAAAAATCCAGACTAGGAAATTGTTCATGGCTGACTTATCCAATTAAGGAGTAGGAGAAGATATTTATTGAAACACTTTTCCAAAAAGTTAGGGATGCATTTTATGAGTTTATATATAATAACTCAAGCAGAGGGTGAACCTTAGCGCAACGGTGGAGTTGCTCCTTTGGTGACCTCAAGGTTACAGATTCAAGGTGTGGAAACAATCTCTTTGTAAAATGCAAGGGGAAGGCTGGTACATATGCGCCTACCCTCTCCCAACCCCCAAACTAAGCCTGGGAGCATTTTGTGCACCGGGTGAGCCCCTTTTTATATATAATAACTCAAGTATTTCTATCACATGCAAAGTTATGCATTATAGCTAGTTGCAAAAGGAGAAAGGATTCAAAAAGATTTTACTGGTGGATTCTGAAAACAAAAGACTCCATAAACACAAACCGAGGAGAGAATTTCAATCATCAATTGAGCAATGTCACACTTGTTGCTGAATTTTTATAATTATACAGAACTATCCACATAACACTATACAATGATACAATGATAACCAACTCTGTAAAGGATGCATGGGTATTTCTTTTTGGAAAATTATTAAAAAAAAAAAAAAAAAAAAAAAAACCACACACACATATGATATAGAGGATTATTTTTCTTGACTGTTACTGTTATGCATTGGTCTACTTGACCTTGATTACTCTCTTTCAATTTTCAATCATATATTCTTCTTAAGAAGAAAGGAAGAAAATTGTAGAGGAAGAGAGATCATTATCAGCTCTGATATCTAGAATTACAAAAATAACAATTTCTTAAGAAATTCATAGTTATTAACAACCACCTTCCCTATCTCCACAAACTGCTACGTTGCTGCAAAATTGAATAATAGAAATACTTCTTAATTCGTTCACCTTCAAACCTTGACCCCTACTTTTTGCAGAGACAAACCATCTGATTTGATCCATAGTTAGATGAGAGACAGAGTAGATTTGGGTGAAGGCAAAGGGAGAGATAGCAAAAACAAATAACAGGAGAAGCTTATAATTTTTACTGCTTTAGGTCTTCGGTGTTGCACAAGTTTCTCATCCATTCTGACTTTCTGAGTCTTCACTAGGCTTTGGTGCCTCAGGGAGAAACAAATCTCAAAAACATAATGAGCGTTGGGTTTTTGGCAGCTACAGATTAGAGAAGAAAAGGGAGAGGGTAAGGGATGAGGGTGAAATTAGAAAGGAGGATATTTTTGTAATTAGAACATAAAATAGGGGCTAAAATTATACGTTTCCATGGCCGGGGACATTAAAACACCATCCTTGGCTCATCCCTGAAATTTGCTGTCTAGGTTTTTCCTGAACTTGCCCCAGACAGTCAAAGCCACTCAAAATTGCTTCATTTGGTGACACAGAGAGTAGAGCACCAGGGTGTACAAGTCAAATTGTCAATCCTAACTTAAAGCATGAACCTTAATCCTGCATATGAGTCCAAAAAATATTCCACTTAAGTTTTTCATCACCACTCCATTTCTTATGGCCAAAAACACATTAAAGAATAATGTCCCCAGAGCTTCTGCAAAACTTCATACTCCATTAGAGTAACGAAGTTGGACAACTAAATGCAATCCAAAACTTCATTCCCTTCACAAACCTATCAAGCCTCCCCTCCATGTTAATTACATTGACTCAAATTGCTATTAAAAGGCCATTAAGAATTGAGAAGGAGGATTTCTCAATCTCCAGAAAATCTAAAAACAAACCAAAGTCCAACACACAATACACGAGCATGAGTCTTTGACTACGTACATATAAGGATATCATAAGGATGGTCACCAAATTAATCCGCCTGTTCCAAACTCAATAGGACATGTTTGGACAACGTTCATGAGGTTTATACCGTGTAAAGCTTACTTTGCCATACAATATTATACATAATATCTTCCAATAGTTATGGAAAATAAATCTGGTGATCAAGATAACTATTAAATCATAACTACTTTGATGTTCAGCTATCCTTGCTTTTGTTTGAGGTAGTCCAAATATTTAAATTTAGGTTTATGTTTATTTCATTTGGTGCATGTCTGCATTTTACATATTAGCATCATAAAACTTGTTATCTTTTATTTTGACTTCTTTCACCCTTGTGCAATTGACTAGGATGAAACTAATCAAGACAAGCCTCTCTGGACTACTTTAAAAGTCCAAGCATTCCTTGTCCTAAAATGCTCTTTGTTTCTGGGAATTAGCTACAATAATCTGAATAATTATGTAGGTATCCAAAGTACAAACCAGATGAATGCTACACTGCCTGTTGTCCCAGCAACTCTTCTTACTTCCACCCTTAACAAAGTAAAGGTTAATTTTGGCATAGGGCTTCTTCCCTCGTGCTACCTATTGGTACCAGAAAAGAGAGATCTCAAACAGGGTTTAGCAGATTGGAATGGTTTTATTTAGCTTAGGACAACTTGCTGCCATCAATAACTCAAATCACAGCTCAACCAAGCCAAAAGTTCCAAATTTAGTTAGAGTCTGTGATATGAATCATCTTTTTTTCCATTCATCTCCACTTAATTTAAAAGTCAAATTATTGTGTTTTCACTACCTCCCCGTGTTTATTATCTTTGGAAAAACATCATCAAGCATAGAAAACTCCTTCCAAAGGGTTATCGACTAATAATAAGCACACCGCTTCAAGGAAGTCCCCAGTGGCAGTTTCCCCGCTCAAAAATTTAAAATTTATACAACAAGTAGGCTTCGGCTAAAATATAAACTATGAAGTGAAATCAAAACTATCCCATAATGTTCTATTTATGGGATCTCTCCCCTGACAAGAAATGATAGTAAAACTGAATGATTATTCACTTCGGCATTTCGACATATAACTTACATGCATTCTCACGAGCACTTTCAAAGGGAAAACTGGATTGAAGAATTACAGCTTACATACTAAACCATATCACAGAACATTCACCTCCGTGAAACCCAAAAGAACCCCAAGAAAATAACACCAAACCAAACACAATAAAGAAGCGAAGAAAACAAACATATATAGAAATCTTTGTGCTCGGAACAACCTCAACTCTCTCTCTCTCTCTCTCTCTCTCTCTCTCAAAAAGCAAAAGGAAAGAGAGTAAAATAGCAGATCTGCGAATCATTACTCAGAGAAAGAGTGTGCGTACCTGAGACAATCGGAGCTGGGCGAAGCGAACCCAAGTTTCTGCTTGGGGAGAGAGAGAGAGAGAGAGAAGAAAGAAGGGGCGGAATAAAGAAAGCTCTGTTTGGGCCCAAAAAAAAAAAAAAAATTGCCTCGTGGCGGTGGATGGGATTTGTCGTCCCGCAAGGGGTAGGACTGCAACCAACAAATTTGAGGGTTTGACGATAGAGTTTGACTGACCTTCTGAGGGAGAGTGAGAGAGAGAGAGAGTAAGAATATTTTGGCGATTGAAAAAAAAAAAGTTTCTAAAACGTATTTTCCTAGAAAATATTTTTCATCGTCCAGGGAAAAAAATGATGCAGCATACGATTCATTTCTACCATTTTACACAGCGTATTCACCACCAGCAAAAGATAAGAAAATTAATTTTTATTTTTAAATAATGTTTAAGACTTCATTTTTCATGATTCGAAATTGTTGGAGGTGAATTATGACTCCACAGATATCGGTTCTTTACTGACCCAAGCAGTTGTCGTCAAATGGATGTGCTACTTGCAAATCGCTGAAGGGTGTTCCGATTGAGAGACTCCAATACTCAAGTCAGAAAGAGCGATTTTCGTATGAAAAGAAAAACAGACTGAGAACTGAGAGAAAGTAGTTCTCAGTGATTAGTGTATCAAGATTGTAAGGCCCCGAGAATGTACCTGCTCTGAAGAGTTTTGATATGTTTTATATCTTTTGAGAGTTGGGGGCCGCCGCGATACTCCAACCCTACTTTCCTTATCGAGCTGATCCGGAGATATCGAAAATTCAATATTTTGAATTGATTGCGATTCTCATCCTTTTAAAAAACTATCGTAATTTTGGAAAGATTCCTTACTAAACTGAAAAGATTTCAGGGTGCTCTTCTGGACTATTTTGACCTTCCTTCTGAGTCATTAGAATCGTTACTTATTGATCGGTCGTTTGACCAATGAGAAGTCCTCAGGACTCCTTCGGTTGAGGATCCGTCGATTGGATACCCGATCGGGATGATTAACTTCGCATACCGAATATCGTTCGGTTGGCTAGGCGGCTAAAACTTTATCGTTTGAGAGATCTGGGTGATTAAGATCTTTCGACAAATAATTGTATTTAAAGCTCAACCGGTAATTGTCCTTCATGAGCTTTTTACATGGGCTTCTCTAGGGCTGACTCATCAAATTTGATTATGGAATCTTGCTCTATCATTTGCCCCCAACTCATGGCTCTCTTGCCGAAGAGACGTCATGAGTTATGATGGTAGAAAAAAGGCACGAAACTTTTTAATGTGACTATAATCGTTTCGATTTTCGTGAACGATCTTCCACACGCCTCATAAGGGTTTACGTTCTTTTAAGAATACCATTCTCCAACCTTTGCTCCGAAAGGAAAAAAAAATCTCTCCTTTCCGACAAAGATGTCGACAGATGCTTCCTCGTCACGTAGTATAGACAACATCCAGAGCACCATAACTGAAGAGAATTTGACAAAAGTCCAAAAGGAGATGTCGCTCGGAAACAATTTTGAGTTCGTGTTGCCCAGTAAAAGGGATAGAGTGAGTTTTGCCCCCGAGCATTGCATTCTAATGTATAAACAGTGTGTAAAGTACGGTTTGAAGATTCCATATATGGGCCCACTGGCAGAGATCCTGAGGTATTGGAACATTCATCCCTCATTACTTATCCCAAGTGTTTGGCGATTTGCTATTGCCCTAATTTTCCTATTAGGATTTTTTTGTATCAGTTTCAACTTGGAGATTTTATGGGCCATTTTTTCTTTAGGGCAATATAACTCTAAAGAGTCTACGCACGGCTGGTATAAACTTCAAACCCACTGGGAGTCTCGCTGGAAATTTTTCTACAGTGAATCTCAGGATAAACACTAGATGTGAAAGTTTTTATTCGTCAAATTTTTTAACAGTGATCTCTTTCCCGCGTTTCTAGATGCCAACCAAGCGCCTTTTTTGAACGAGAAGATCTCACATCTTCTTCGCCACTCCTGTTTTTTGCGTGTTGTAACTCGTTATTGTGAGGCCCGTCGTAAGAACTTGTGGGTAGACAGCTTGGTGGGAGACGAAATGTTGATATTGTCTGGTCTGCTCATGGATGAGTCAAAACAAATCACCAAGCCCCTCTTGCTGGAGCGACATGGGATACCATGGGTTGATTCTGCGTCGGTCGTAGACCCTCATCTCCTTGATGAGGTTTCTACCAAATGAGAAATGCGGCCGAACGCGAAGAGGAGAACGGATGACATTTTCCCTGAGTCTTAACAGAAAAGGTCGAAGGCTAGAACGCCCGGTCCTTCCGCAGAAGAGGAAGGGTTGGCAAAAACCGGAAGATATGAACCTCTTTCAGTGTATTCTGAGACAAGAGAGGGTTCGCTAGTCAATAATCCAGTGATTCCTGACGTGCTCGTTGAAGTCGGGGAGAGAAGTACACCGGAGGAGGCCCCTTTAGAGATAACTGGAAGCGTTTTGGTCCGAGTTTCGCAACAGCAAGAAGAAGTCCAGGTGACGCGTGCTTTTTCCCTCGTTCCAAAGGAAATATCAGGACGGTCTCATCAGGAGTTCAGGTATCTTCTGCAAGATATACCGAGCGAGTTTTGTATCCCGCCGCCTATTCCGATTGAGTCTCTCACCAAAGAGGAAGAAGATTTCGAAAAAGGGTCGGTGGCGATCAGTGTGGGAAATCATCAATTTAACTTCATCGATTCTCAAGCGGCGCTGCAACTGGGCGAACGGTTCGAGTTTTCTCAGCTTGCCCTTCGGACGATGCCTTTAGATTGTGTTGACAAGGCCATCCATTCTCTCTGTCTTACGGTGAGTATCTCCTTTGTTCGAATTATGTCGAGCTCTTATTATTTTACGATTCCGACATGCATATTTCTTCTCAAGTCTCCGCCTTGACCGAGCTCCATAAGAAACAAATGAAAGACTGTGACAATCAGTTTGTCCACATGAGCGGGCAAGTGCTGGCGTTAAAGGATACCTTGGAGAACCGGGAGATAAGCATCGAGGTGGAAAAAGACAAACAAATCAAGCATCTTCAGGAGGACCTGACTTTGGTCCAATTTTGCTGCAAAGAGTTGGAAACGGAGGCACACGTTCATGGAGCACGATTGAAAGCTGCTGAAACACTAGTTCATTTTCGAGAAGAGTCCCTTCGAAGTGCTAAACGAGAGATTGCTGATCTCAAGTTTTCTGCTGCCTAAGATACTATCGACCTCCAATTTTCTCAGTGTAGGTTGCTCGAATGTTTGAAGTGCGCCAAAGAGATCTTTCAGGAAGTCGGGCAATACGAAACTCTTTCTCTTATTGAGGGGTTAGCGGGTTCGGATTCCGCCTAGGTTGCTTCTAGTGCTTCTTTTGATCTCTTGTAGTTTTGTGTCTTCTGAAGGAATTTTTTTTGTACCCTAACTCGTTGGAATGTAATGACTTTTAATAAAGAACTTTCGAAGGCTTTATCCCGTTGATCTAATAAGACCGAGGGAGTTTAACTCCTCCATGATGTGCCCAATTGATCAGGATCTGGTGTTTGGTTTGAAACCTCTATGGTTAGGGTCGTGTTTTGCCCGTCCGGGGGATTCTACCCCAATTTAGTGACACATTCGTTCAGAAAATCTGGGCGACTGAGACCCTTCGGTCGATTAGAGACTTTAAAAATTAGGGTCGTGTCCGCCCGTTTGAGAAGTTCCATCCCAATTTAGTGACACATTCGTTTGGAAGATCCGGGCGACTGAAACCTTTCGGTCGATTAGAGACTTTAGGAGTTAGAGTCGTGTCCGCCTGCTCGGAGAGTTCCATCCCAACTTAGTGACACATTTGTTCGGAAGATCTGGACGACTGATACCCTTCGGTCGATAAGAGACTTTAGGAGTTAGGGTCGTGTCCGCCCGCTCGGGGAGTTCCATCCCAACTTAGTGACACATTCGTTCGGAAGATCTGGACGACTGAAACCTTTCGGTCGATTAGAGATTTTAGGAATCAGGGTCGTGTCCGCCTGCTCGAGGAGTTCCGTCCCAACTTAGTGATACATTCGTTCGAAAGATTTGAGCGAGTGAGACCCTTCGATCGATTAAAGACTTTAGGAATTAGAGTCGTGTCTGCCCGTTATGGGAGTTCCATTCTAACTTAGTGACACATTCGTTAGGAAGATCTAAGCGACTGAGACCCTTCGGTCGATTAGAGACTTTAGGAATTAGGGTCGTGTCCGCCCGCTCGGGGAGTTCCGTCCCAACTTAGTGACACATTCGTTTGGAAGATTTGGACGACTGAGCCCCTTCGTTCGATTAGAGATTTTAAGAATTAGGGTTGTGTCCGCCCGTTTGGGGAGTTTTATCCCAACTTAGTAACACATTCGTTCGTAAGATCTGGGCGACCAAGACCCTTCACTGAGTGCTTTTTTCATGGGTCATTTGAAGTCCTAGACCACGTGCAATCGATGAATAGTAAAAAAAATCTTCATCAAAAGAAGAGTGTCGGGAAATCTGGGTCATAAGCCGGACAAATGCTAGTGGGAGCGTAAGACTCATGCCAACTATCTTCACCATGGACTTGGAGGATCACACCTCCTGGTTCCTTGCGCGACGGTCTAGGATCTGGCCTATGGGGGGGCTCTTTCTCCCGTGGCGCATTACGCTTGTCGGGGGAATGCAGACTTCTCCCTTCCATACTGATGAACTTCTATAGTTTTTTGCTACGGACCAGAAATTTCAGTTCATCCTTAAACCTTTTGCACTCATTTGTCGTATGCTCGTAGTCCCGATGGAAATAACAGTACTTGGACTTGTCTTTTTTAGGATCTTCTTCTGTGGGGCGAGGGAGCCATCTGACATATGACTTGTTCTTTATCTGATATAAAACTCGACTTGGGGTTTCGTTCAGTAACGTGTAGACGCTGAACCTTTATGAGGGCAAAGCTCCTGACTTGTTTCTTTTCGGAGAGGGCTAACAGGGTGATCGGTTGCGTTCCTTCCTGCTAGGGCGGTTTCCTTGTCGATCGAATGCCTCTACTTCTTTCGTAGCAATGTATTTCTCCGCTTGGAAGTAAAACTCTTGGATGGTTGCCGGGGGCTTCTTTGTGATAGAGACTTTCATATCGGAAGAACGCAAGCCCATTAGGAGAGTAACCAAAGTGACGTTGTGGTCCAAAGCGGGGACCTTCAGCATTTCCGTCTTAAATCTTTCCATGAAATCCCTGAGAGACTCTTCCCTCAGTTGTCGCAATGATATGAGGGATGTGGATTTTCGCTTAACTCCCCGACTGATTACAAAATGAGCCTCAAACTGTTGTCGGAACTGTGCAAAACTCTTGATACTGAACTGCGGGAGAGAGTTAAACTATGTCAGGGCATTACCCTTGAGAGTAGTTGAGAAGTATTTGCACATCGCGACATCTGAGAGGTCCCTGAATACCATAAGTGTTACAAAATGGGCTGCATGATCTCGGGGGTCACTTGTCCTATCATACCGCTCCGTAGGAGGTAGAATAACATCTCTTGGCATTGGTTCTGAAGAGATATTCGCATCGAATGACGATTCGCCTAGGGAGCGTAAGGGATCTTTCCCATCCCTTGCACCTTCTCTTTTGAGTTCGACGGCTATGAGTTGTTCAATCTATTTTTTCAAGTCTTGGGGGTCATATTGGGAGGCCATCGATGGTTCGGGGAACTCTCGTCTGGGCGGCCGCTCGTATTTGAACTCTGCAGCAAATGAGTGGTTGTTTGGTCCGAGGGTTTAACTGAGTCCCTCCAACTGCTTACTCATTCTTTGGAGTCTAGACTCTAATCTCTCCATTTGAGACTGGTTCACCTACTCTAGCCCTGGGGCCATGGCCGGTAGCTCTTGAGCTGCAGGTTGCGGAATTGGTTCCGGACGGGACGATCGCGGAGAAAACACATGATCACGAATAAGAGGATCAGGTCCTGGAGGAGCAATAGGTTCAGCGGGCATAGGGATGCACCCTCCTACCGCGGGGACGACCCTCGAAGACGATCTAGTTCTTGGAGACGTAGTTACCAAAATGACAGAAGTTACTCTAGTCTGTTTTCACAGACGACGCCAATCTATTGGAGATGGATTATGACTCCACAAATATCGGTTCCTTACTGACCCGAGCGGTTGCCGCCAAAGGGATGAGATACCTGCAAAAACAGCCAAAGGGTATTCCGGCGGGGAGACTCCGATGCTCAAGTCAGAAAGAGCGGTTTTCGTATAAAAAGAAAAACAAACTGAGAGCTGAGAGAAAGTAGTTCCCAGTGATTAGTATGCCAAGAGTGTAAGGCCCAAGAACGTACCTGTTTTTGAGGGTTTTGAGATGTTTTATATCTTTCGAGAGTTGGGCGCCGCCGCGATACTCCAACCCTCTTTCCTTATCGAGCTAATCCAGAGATTTCGGGGATTCAATATTTCGAATTAATTGTGATCCTCATCCTTTTGGAAAACTATCGTAATCTTGGAAAGATTGCTTCCTTAACTGAAAAAATCTCAGGGTGCTGTTCTGGAGTATTTTGACCTTCTTTCTAAATCGTTAGAATTGTTACTTATCGATTAGTCGTTCGACCGACGAGAAGTTCTCAGAACTCTTTCGGTTGATAAGCCATCAATTGGATACTCGATCGGGGCGATTAACTCGCTTACCGAATATCGTTCGGTTGGCTGGGCGGTTAAGACTTTATCGTTCGAGAGATCTGGTCGACTGAGACCTTTCAGCAAATAATTGTATTTAAACCTCAACCGATAATTATCCTTTATGAGCTTTCTACATGGGCCACTCTAAGGCTGACTCATCAAATTTGATTCTGGGATCTTGTCCCATCAGAAATATTTTTTATCAATGAGAAAATCATTCAATAGCAAAATATAAGAAAACAATAAAAATATATTAGGAATTTATTTTTAAAACAAAATGAAACCCATAGTTAACTAATATTGATTTTCTACTTCAAGAAAATCTTTTATTCTCTTGCAACCAAGGGATGCATTATTAATAGGGACTATAAATTTAAATTAATTCAATTATGACTATTATATATGATATGAATTATAATTTATACTAATACAGTACAATATGATGGCCAAAATGTTGTTTTTCTATTGTAATTATGAAAGAAACACTAATAGATGTACATTTTATTAGTGACAATTAGAAATGATTAGATAATATTTATAAATCTCTTTCTCATATTGGTCAAGTGAAAATTGTAATTTTATTAAATAAAATAACTACAAGATAATAAAAAAAAAAATATCTGGTCTGAAACTTGAAATCTCGGTGATTCATCCACAAATATTCCACATATCTCCGGTTTTGAATTTCCTAACATTAATTTATTTCTCATGTTCCATAAATTTCGCATCAATTATTTTTCAAAAAAAAAAAAAAAAAAACTTAACACATCCATGTCGTGATATTATCCTGACTCCTTCGCCGCATTAATCACTATACATTCAGCCCCCTCAAAAATGGTGTTAACACACTCGCAGCTCGTGTCTGCTGCATGGAAATAATGTTGTGGAACCTCCACACCGTGAATTTATCATGACAAATTTCACTACATTCAATACCATGATAGTCAAAACACAGATCAAGGGTAGGTTGTTGAATTGCATGGTCTCGTTTCTATAAACTAAATTGAGATAGATCCGTCCTCCCAGGAACAAACTCAGCTAGCACAGAAGCTTGGTCTAGGATAAAAATGGTCTTTGAATTCGGGGATTTGCTGGAAACTTGGCTGCGGTAGATCCGTTTTTGGTAGAGTAATGGAGTGTTAAGGGAGGTCTTCGTCTTTTGATTAAGCCTAAATTTTCTTCAATAATTATTGAGCTGGATTTGAAGGATCTGGTTGAAAAGTTGTTATTTGAGATTAATCCTCATCACCCAGCTTTGCACGTAATCTGAGAATGTCAACAATTAATGAGAGATACATATGTAGTGAATTCTCTTTATCCCTTGAGAAGGTAATTTTTGTGTAAATATTTTAACTCGTCTTGGACACTCGATATCTTCTGATATTCATGATTTGTTTTCCCCTCCCAGAGAGATTTATAGAGCTTTACTGTGTGATATTTGAGACTTAAACTTCTTTTAGAGATTAACCCCTATAATCTAAAAGAAAAAATTCATTATATAAGATTGAATAATATATAATATTTGTGTGGGAACAATAACAACAATTACTATAAAACATTTATTCATTAAGTGAGACCAATTATATGAATTCTTTTATACTTTATTTTATATTGTATGATTATCTATATAATTTTTTTTTTATATTTCAACATCATTGTACTTTGTTTTATATCATATTTTCAAACATATTTAAATAATTTATGTCATAATAACATATCACCTAAAAAAATTTTTCTTTTACATTATGTCTAAAAAATACAAAATAACAAGATAGTAATTATATGTTTAGAAGTTTTGAAGAAAAAAGAAAAAATTAATTAAGAAAAAAAATTATAATTTTCTTTTTATCTTATATATGAATTTTATGAAAGAATAAATGAATAAATGAATTTCTCTTATTTAAGAGTTGGAGAGAAATAGAGTTGGAGAGAAATAGAGAGCAAAGTTTCATTTATACGTAAACAATTATATTATTACGATGAGAATAAAAGGTTTTGATATTATATTTTGAATGATATTTTTTAAATATAAAAAATATTTAATTTTAATATTTATTCTCTTTTCCGTTTCTTTTCACTTTTGAAATGGGAAAATTTTTAGATTTGAAATGATCTCAAATCCATTCAAATTCTTCATTTTCTATTATATTTAAATTCTCGAAAGAAAAAAAAAAAGCTATGATATTTTTTTCCATCCATTTTTTTTCTCTCGTAATCTTCTCATCCAAATGATCTATAAATAGTTTAGTTGCTAAAGTTATCTTATATGTATTATTGAGGGGGAACGGAACAACCAATTGCATAACCTCTTTTTTTTTTTTTTTTTTTTTTTTTTTGGTTCTTTTCGTTTTGGGAAATGAGGTGGTACAGGAAATCAGAGAGATTTCGATAATTTCTGACTTCTAACTTACTAAATATACATCTATTTTAATTTGAGAATTGAAAAAGAAATTCTTAACTTTTAATGAAAATTTAAATACATATCAAATTACTGACTTTTAAAGATTGTTAAAATCTAAAATTAAGTTTGATATATAATTTTGTCAGATATATTTGATATAATTTTTTTAATTTTAAACTATAGAGAGAATTATCTACATACATACATACATATGTGTATATATATATCTCCAAACTTTTATGATAGCCTTTTAATGAAAATAACAACGTTTAGTCATTCTATGTCACTATTTTAATTTAATTAAATATATGTATGGTAATAATGTGCGTAAGGATTAATTTTCTAAGTTTTATTTGCTAAATAACTATATCGTAATTTAAGATTTCCTCTATCTCTGTCTCCCCCCCCCCCTCCACAATTGAGTTACCACAAAACAAATGTGTTGAAGTGATGATCTGGAATCTGAATTTACCACTGCTATTAGTTGACCAGGTAATTTTAGGGGTGACAATTTTTTATATGATACGTTATCATGACACACGAACACGATATAAAATTGATGAATTTGAGTTGATTCGAATTTATTTTGGATCATAAATGGATTGATATGGTTATAACTCATTTAAAAATAGGTCGTATTGTGTCAACCTGGTGGATCAAATAAATGACCCTGTAAAAATTAAACGGGTCGTATCGTGTCAAAATTAATTAATTAACATATTTGACTCGGTAAAATTATATAAAAAATTATAATATTTTATGTATTTTGTTATTGCAAACGATGTAAAAATATAGTTAATAATGTGATATTTTTTATTTATAGATATTTTATATTTAGAAATTTGTTGAATTTCAAAATCATACTAAAACAGTTTGATAAGTTAAAGGGTTAAGTGTGTTATTTTAATTTGATTACAAATTAAATGAGTTAAACAGGTAAATACGATACGACACGATTATAAATAGATCAAATATGAGGCGACACGATAGCAAAATAGATTGTATATGAATTTAGAATTTTGAAACAAAATATGAATATGTCACGATACTATTAGATAATACACGACACAATTGACACCCTTTAAATAATTTGGAGCACAAAATTCAATCATCCAAAATATATATATATATATATATATATATATATATATATATATATATATATATATATATATATATAAATATATATATATACACTACGATGGTTGGGTCAGAAGTATGCTGACAGATTAAATCTCTCCCCCCAACCCCACACCGGTGTTGATGGAGCAGGCTGTCCCATGCTTTCAAAATTGTCTCTCCTCCGATTGCACAAAAATTCAAATTCTCTAGCTTCATTTATTTGAAATGCTCCACTTTACTTCAATTTTATTCTTTTAGGTAGAGGGAATTACAAACTCTGCATATTCAGATATATTTAAAGAAAATATAAAGTTCAAAATATTAGTGCCATTCAATCAAGCGATGATCATACAAGTTTTCAACACCCGACCCGATGGCTATGATATACCTACACACATAAAATATTAATTATATATATAAATTAATATTAGTTACATACATACAAAGATATTTTTGTATTTTATTAAAGCATGTATCTCACCGAAACTTTATTTAAAAAATTTAAGGAGTTTTCAAAATTTAAATTTCAAAAATCTTTAATAGAAGCCAGATGGTAACCCACGACCAAACACATACTCTTCAGTCGTTAAGCACCACAAATTTAGAAACAGGATTCTGTGTCCAGCCCGTAATTTTGACGAAATCGAGGGGCATTCCGGTGGCATAACCGAAGTGGACCCTGTTAGAACTCAATGACCTAACCCGAAGATGGCGGAATCTCCGCCAAGTTGTTACAATCCTTCGCCTTAATCTATCAGCGTTCCCCAATTCAAAAAATTCACGATCCAAAAATTCAAACAACAGCTCTGCTCACCTCCAATAAAACCTCCCAAACACTCAATTAGGGTTTCAAGCACTCGCACCCCACAAGAGAGAGAGAGAGAGAGAGAGAAGGCGAATTCAAAGACGATGAAATCTTCATTGAAGTTTCGCGAGGAGCAAAAGCCACTCTTCCGAGCTAAAGTCCCTCTCAACATCTTAGGGTTTCCATTCCAGTCTGGAGTCGTCGCCGGAGAATCGAAAGAGCTCTCTCTCAATCTCAGCACCCTCCTCTCTTCAGGTCCTTCAATCAAGCTCTCTTACCGTCCAAACGACGCGTTTAATCCGTTCAGTCTGGTCGTCAAAACCGGAATCGGTCCCTATGGTTCGCCGTCGCAGAGTCATCTGTTGATGAGTGCAGAGTTCAATCTTCTGGGACGAAACGGAAACCAAAATCCTACCTTTCTACTTCACTTCAGGCCTCGCCTCGGAGACTTCTCGATCAAGAAGAAGCAGTCTTCGCCTTCGATGTTTGCAAAGAATTCGTCTTCTTCGCCGGAAAATGGCGTCGTCTCCGATGACGATAGTTCGATTGAAGTCGTCGAATCTCCGATTGGGAACAACGGTTTTCTGAAAGAGGACCGAGTTTTGGACAGATTTTCGGTTTTGCCACTGGGGAAGCATTGGGAGAATTTGTTGGCTGGTGTTGAGGTCGGAGCGAGGACGGCGTTACCGGTGAGAAACACCGCCGTTTTGAGCTTCCGTTGGGGGCTAAGATTTCCAGGAGAGGAGCTGAAAAGAAATCCAACGGCCGCGATTTCTTTTAATAAGATTCCGCTTCTGGTGATGAATAAAATCAAGATCGAACACGTGGCAAAAGACGATTCCAGGGAGATTGTGAAGGTGACGTCAGCAAGTAGCTTCGGGGAGAATGCTGACGTGGCGGAGACGTGTTTGGGCGTGAAGCGTCAACTTGAAGTCCTTCAAGCGGAGAACGGATTACTAAAGAAGGCGGTGGAGGATCTCCGGCTGGAATTTTCCAGCGGGGAGCCAAAATCCGATTATGGAAAATTCATCGAGGCTGGGCAGAGTAAATCAGATCGGAGGAGCTATGGCGGGGAGAGGAAATCGTCTTCCTCGTCGGAGTTCGGAGGGAAAGGAAAAGAGGGGGATGTGAATGAGTAGTTGAAGAAGGCATTGATGGGAGCTACTACGAGTGCATGAATTTAGTCAAGTATTTGGCATATACTAGTATATATTTTTCAGGACGTGTTTGGTTGTTTTATTTAAACAAAATTTGTGTAGGTTACTTCTTTGAAGTGTGGCATTTTTGGTGTGTAATTAATATTTTCTTAGCATGCCCTTGAATATTTCTTTTTTGGGTCATATTCTAAAGTTGAACTCTCACCTAGGATATGCCTTACCTTTAGGCCATGGCGACTGGGGGAACCCTAATTTGGTATTAAAAGGAAAACAATTTGAATTTGGGGGTTCCTTTGGAAAAATGAGATTAAAATCGGTTGTGGTAGGGCTTTTGATATAAAAATATTAATATTAGTGATAATTTAATTACTTTTTAAACAATTATTTTTTTACTATTTTATATTTTCTATATAAATAGTTCATGATTAAACAGATATTATAAATACGATAAAATGAAAACAAAAATAAATTAAGAGAAATTAAAAATATTCAAATAGCCCTGAGAATGGGATTTTGTTTCCTAGAAAGTCGGTGGTTTTGCTTGAAACAAGAAGGCCTGTGGCTGCTTCCACTTCGGGTCTGCGTGGGGTGCGGGCAAATTGTGATGTTTCTAATTATTTTATTAAAATTTAAACTTTTAAAAATTTCAGTTATAAAATTAAAAGAAAAAGAAAAAGAAAATAAAAGGTCAACTGAGTTGGTTTTACAGCGCATTGAATTGTTTACCTTCACATAGCCAGCCGAACACCAGTCTAGAATTAACTTCTGAAACATGCCAAGTCTGATCTCTCTCAAAAACGATGCGACGTGATTCAAAACGCGACACTCAACCATCCCCAAAAACATGCCCAGTCTGATCTCTCTCTCTCTCTCTCTCTCTCTAAATTACAACTATATACATATATATACATACTATATATATATATATATCTACTAGGTGTGGTCCGGCCAGCTGAAAATTTTTCTCTTATTTTTTTTATAATTTTTATATTTAAACCAAAACATTTAAATTTTACTTTATTCATGGTTAAAGTATTAAATGGTTATATAATATTATAAAAAATCAAAATAAAAAAATAAAGAAAACAAAAAAATAAAAATAAAAAGCGGTCCCACCTGCGGTGGAACCGCCTCCTAGAATTGTTTTTTTGGTTTTATTTGTTTTTTTAATTCTTTTATACTTTTATGTTTTTTTATTTTTTTTTATTTTTTTTTTATATTTTTATCCCTACTATATTAATGACTTGATTTAATTCCGATTGAAAAAAAAAACAAAAAGAAAAAAAAAAACTCAACATAAGCACAAAAAACAAACTAATAAAAAAATAAAATAATAAACACAATAAAAAAAGTTGGGGCGGTTCCATTGGTGGTGAAACTGCCCCTCCTATGTTGATTTTTTTTTTTGTTTTTTTAATTCTTTTATGTTTTTATTCATTTGTTTTTTTTATTCTTTTATATTTTTATCATTATTATTATATTATATTATTATATTAGTCATTAAATTTAATTATGATTAAAAAAATAACAAAAGCAAAAAAAAAAACAAAAAGACGCGATCTACCGCATTTGTGTGGAAAAAACAAAAGAAAAAAAATCATAAGGACAAAAAAAGGAAAACAAAAAAAATAAAAAAAAATAAAAAATAAAAACAAAAGAAAAAAAAGCTGTTGACGCAAAAAACAAACTAATAAAAAGACAAAAAAATAAAAAAATAAAAACACAAAATAAAAAAATGGTTCAACATAAGAGGGGTGGTT
Source organism: Dillenia turbinata (assembly GCA_037126225.1). NCBI lineage: Eukaryota > Viridiplantae > Streptophyta > Magnoliopsida > Dilleniales > Dilleniaceae > Dillenia > Dillenia turbinata. The sequence goes on along the minus strand of JBAMMX010000004.1, from coordinate 8,465,041 downwards.
CCACCCTGGTGGAACCGCCCCTCATATCTTGATTTGTTTTTTGGTTTTTTTTTGTTTCTTTTCTTTTTTTTTTTTTTTTAATTCTTCTGTCACGAGGTGCGGTTGAAACTCAAAATTTTTTAGAATTTTTTAATATTTTTATTTACAAATACATTATTAAATATAATAATTTTGTTACAGTACACTAATTAAATAATTTTTATAATTTTTATCAAAAATCTTTTATTGATACAAAAGGTATCTTAATCTTTTTTTATAAACTAATTTTGTTTTTTAGTAAATTTAATCTATTTCTTATTTATGGATTGAATAATATATATACATATACATATATATAATATATATAACTTTGAATTTTTTTTTAAATTATTAACATTTAAACAGTCTTATAAATTTATTATATTTCTTAATTTTTAAATTATTCTCATTGAAAAATTTTAGTACGATTTATTTTTTTATTGGAAAGTAAATAGTTGCTATTTTTTTTAATACACAAAAGAGGGTATAATTTAAAATTTTTAAAAGAAAGCGAATAGTGTTAGTAGAATTATAACACATTAACAAAATATGTAAGTATAGTATTATACAATGAAAGCGAACTTTATTATAAAATTATTAAATAATTTATAATTGTTATTGGGATTTGATGGGACGTATTTCAAAATTCAGTCAAAAAGAGTTAATTCCCAAATGGCCCACGAACAAAGTGTCTGTCGATCAAAATCTAACGACCGCAATAACAATCTAGCCCCGATCGATCTACCGAAGGGTCTTAACCGCCATAGTCTACCGAACAATAGAATCTCAGTCGCCCCAATTAACCGATCGTAACTCATCAAGCAGAAATAGTCACCTTGATCAGTCAAGCAAATGTCAGTCCGGCAAATCTCAAAAGATCCTTTATCGGTCAAGCAACCGAACAAGAGGCAGTACCCCTATCAATTAAAAAAGGAAAGTCAGAACTTTCTTGATTTCAGTTTCTTATTTCGTAACAGTAATTCCGAAATCTTTCAGATAAAGAAAGCATCACTCCCGAAGAGGAAGATTTCCCGATATATGAGAATCGTAATCAATTCGTAATATTGACTTCCGAGATTCTTGAGATCGATTCGATAAGGAAAGTAGGGTGTAAGTCCCCCAGCGGCGCACAACTCTCACAGGTATAAAGGATCTCAAAACTCTCGACATCAGGTACGCTCTCTAAGCCTAACACAGGGGGCACATTGATCACAGGGAACCACTTTCCCTCAACTCTGAGTCTGTTTCTTTTAAACGAAAACTGCTCTTTACTGATTTGAGCGTCGGAGTCTCCCTGTCGGAGCACCCTCTAGCGGTTTTTGCAGGTGTATCCACCATCGACGGCAATCGCTCGAGTCAACAAGGAGCTGGTATCTGAGGAGCCAAAACTCACCTCTATCAGATTGACGCCGTCTGTGGGAAACAGATTAGAGTAGTTCCTATTCCTCGCAACGATCATGCCTCCGAAAACCAGAGCGTCCTCAAGAGTCGTCTCTCTTATGGAAGGGCAAACTGCCACGCTTTCTAAAGCCGCTCCCCTTGCAGCGCCTGATCTAGTCACCGACTATCCGGCAGCTCTAATTAGATCACCTCATCAAGAACGGGTTTTACAACCCGCGCTTCCTGTCCAACCCATGGCCGACCTCATTCCAGAGCGAATCAATCGCCCTCAGATGGAAAGGCTAGAATCCAAACTTCAGGACTTGAGTAGACAACTAGAAAACCTTAGTCGCACCCTCAGACCTGAAGTCCAATCATCTGTTAGGGGATCTAGACGTCCCCAACAACGACCGTCGCCCCCACGTGGGGAAGCATCCGAAAACTCCAAACTAGTCCCGAATGATCTTCGAAAGCAGGTCGAACAACTGATAGCCAAGGAACTAAAGCGGGCCAACCCTCAGGGAGACCAAATCCCCTCTTATTCTTACACTTCGCCATTTGATTTCAAGATCTCCTTAGAGCCCATGCCTCGCAACGTACTCCTGCCTCCCATGGAGAGATACAATGGGACAATGGACCCCCAGGATCATGTGGCCTATTTTATAACCGTAATGATCTTCAGGGACATGCCTGACGCAGCCATGTACAAATATTTTCCCACTACTCTCTTGGGAAATGCGTTCACTTGGTTCAACTCTCTTCCGCCGATGAGTATAAAGACATTCTCTCAATTACGCGAACAGTTTGAATCACACTTTGTGATAAGCAGGGGAGTCAAAAGGAAGCCCACCGCCTTGCTATCACTGGATCAAGGTAAAAAGGAATCCCTAAGGAACTTCCTGGAAAGGTTCAAAGAGGAAATGATGAGGGTCCCTTCTTTGAATCATTCCATCGCTTTGATCGCACTATTAATAGGTTTGCGGCCCTCCAATATGAAGGTGTCCATCATAAAGAAACCCCCTGCTACCATCCAAGAATTTTGTGCTCGAGCTGAAAAGTACATTACTGCCGAGGACGCCTAAGCATCCGATCATAGAAGAGATCGGACTGTCCGAAAGGAACGGAACCAGTCTCCCCGGAGATCTCCACCTAGGAGAAACCGGACAAAACCCCCTCCTCCAAGGAGATACAACAACTACACCCCGCTGAGTGAGACCCCTGGCCAGATTTTAGCCCTTATCAGAGATAAGCCATACGTTCGATGGTCCCCATGATCAACCGAGGAAGATTCTAGCAAGGACAGAATTAAATACTGTCACTTTCATCGTGATTAAGGTCACACGACCGATGATTGCAAGAAACTGAAAGACGAATTGAAATTCCTAGTACGTGAAGGAAGACTATGGAAGTTCGTCGCAGGAAGGGAAAGAGGTCCTCCTGCCGATCATCAACGTGAACCGCCGCAACGTAACCAAGAGAAGGAATGCCAAGCTGCTAGGCCTCCGACCGACCGAAGGGATCGGGTGATTCTTCAGGTCCACGATGGACCAACAGAAAATGAGGCCAGATGCCTAATCACACAAATTTTCTATTACCCTAAAGCAATTCCTCCTATACCATAAGAGATCCTAGTAGCGAGCACCAACAAACGATAAGGTGAAAAAAGGCCGGTTATTGATTTCACCGACGAAAATCTCATTGGGATCGACCCGAATCGACACGATCCCCTTGTGATAACCACCAAAATTGGACAATTTGAGACTCGAATGATCTTTGTCGATCAAGGAGCCGGCTGTAATCTCCTATATCGGGATGCTTTCGGACGAATGAGATTCACTTCTGCTGACCTTCAGCCCCACGCGGGCCTGGTTAAAGGGCTATCGGGTGAATGGATATATCCCGACGGTATTATCTCCCTTCCGATCACTCTTGGAACACCTCCTAATCATGCGAAGGCTCCCGTTGTGTTTAATGTGGTGAACCTCCATTCGCTCTACAACGCCATCTTGTGTAGACCAGGTCTGAATATCTTAGAAGTTTTGCCTAGCACCAAGCATATAAAGATCAAGTTCAGAACGTCGTCAGGGATTGAGACTCTCACATGTGAGTCAGAACCTTCTACTTCCGCTCCTAAATAGTCATCGGATTTTATTGCTGGTATTTCTCTAAGCTACAAGGGTATTTCCCAACATTCGTGAGATCACTTATCAACAGATCTCTTATATTTCCATGTCCTGGTCCTATCGCTAGGAGTGCCTTAGTCGCCCAGGATTTACCGATCGTACGCGTCGTCAATAGGGGATGTAACTATCCGGACGGGTGGACGCGGCCCACAACTTATAATAAATTCCTATCACTAGAAGGGCCTTAGTCTCCCAAGATCTACTGATCGTACGCGTCATCAATAGGAGATATTACTCACCGGACGGGTAGATGCGGCCCACAACTTACAATAAATTCCTATCACTAGGAGGACCTTAGTCGCCTAGAATCTACCGATCGTATGCGTCGTCAATAGGGGATGTAATTCTCCAGATGGGTGGATGCATCCCACAACTTACAATAAATTCCTATCTCTAGGAGGGTCTTAGTCGCTGAGGATTTACTGATCGTACGCGTCGTCAATAGGGGATATAACTCCCCAGACGGGTGGACGCGACCCACAACTTACAATAAATTTCTATCGCTAGGAGGGTCTTAGTCGCCCAGAATCTACCGATCGTACGCGTCGTCAATAGGGGATGTAACTCCCCGGACGGGTGGACGCGGCCCGCAACTTACAATAAATTCCTATCGCTATGAGGGTCTTAGTCGTCCAGGATCTATCGATTATACACGTCGACAAAAGGGGATGTAACTCCCCCGACGGGCAAACACAGCCCAACTATTTAAAGATCCTCTATCGTACAGAAGGTCTCAGTCACTCAGCCCCAGTGGATCGTGTGCTTCACTGACGAGTTATATAGCCTTTCGAAACAACAAGCATGATCGTCCCATTCTAAGCTAGGCAAAAAGATCTAAGTCCCCTTGGTTCTACTGAAACAATGTAGTGAAAAATAAAGAAGATGACTTCTATTGGAAAAAATACAAGAATCTCTCATTAAATGAACAGAGGCCACTTAGTACAAAAACCCGGGCAGAGGTTATACAGTCGGATTTAGAGTATCGATCCCTTCTTTGATTAAAGGCAGAGCCTCACTTAGGCCTATACTATGAATTATCTTTTCGGCACATTTTAATCTCTCGGCCAGTCTACGGTGGGAATCCTTCTGGATGATGGCTTCCCTTGCGCGGGACTCCTCAAGCTCCGCAATCTTGCATTCTGCTGTTCGAAGAGATTCCTCACGAAGCTGAGCCAACTTCTTGTGCACCAGAGCCTCTGACTTCAGCCTCTCGCATTGTCCTTGGCACTGGACCAATTTCGATCGAAGGGATCTCAACTCCTCTTCCTTCTGACTGAGTAGGGCACCAGATATGTTTTCAGCGACCAAAGACTCTCCTCCCCAAAGGGAGACTGATTTCCGCAGACGAGTCAACTCAGAGAGCCGTCCCTCTAAATGGCTTATTACCTGCCTCCCCTGCTGTCCCTAAAATCGAGTAAGGGTCATGGTCTACAAAGAAAACTAAATTAACAAATGATAAAAGAGGGAGAAAAATTCAAGAAACGAAAGGAGATTATTACCATCAAGCCAAAGGATTCAAGGGCTCCGCCAACCTATTCGTAAGACATTTTATGAAAGTCAAGCTCACAGCGATGGATATCAAATTGCCTAGCAATGTGCTCCGCTTCTGCCAGATCTATATAGCTATACTGCATGTCTCCAACACAAACGGCAACGGTTCCTCGCTCTTTTGAGCCTTTCTTTCCATCGAAGGACCGAACAGGAATGGAGGATGAAGAGGATGCTCCTCCCGGAACTTTGCGTTTTCCCTTGCGCGAAGGCCAGACTGGAACAGCGGAAGAAGGTCCAGCCATTCTGTCCCTTGCAGCTCGAGAAACATTCGTTCTCGCTCCGGCATCAAGTAAAGGGAGACCTCCAGCTCCTCCTAAGTCGTCCGCATCAACATTTGTTTTGCTTAACGGGTTATCTCATTTGGGACAACTCCCTCTATTGGTATAGCCTCTGTCGGCTCCGGGTACTTAGATAGAGCCCCCAGCGCATATGGGAGCAAGGAAGCTCTCCTCCTTTTCGCCAAAGAAGATGGTGACCCGCGAAGGACTAGTCGCCCCTGAAGAAGACTTAGGTAGGGCCTTAGATGCCCCGGGATCCTCCTGAAGAGGTCTTTTAGCGCTATGACGAGTCAACTTGTCAACAGTGACACTTTCCAACAAGACGTCGTCAAGATGACTCAAAGAATCGACTAACTCGATCTTCATTCTCCCCAACAGAAGGGGCCGATCAACTTTTCTCTTTTCCCCGAGCAGCAAACCAGCCAGGGATAACATCTGGTCGTCTAGTAAGGACTCGATCCATATACTCCGCCCGGTGGACTTGCAATAGCCGCTAACCGACCGAATAAAACGACCATACTTCGAAGCAATCAGAGGTTTCAGCCCTATATTGGGTACTCCATCAGCCTTGGGAAGCCAGGGCATGCGATCCCTGTCCAAGAACTCGACAAAAAAGAACTTTTGCATCCAGTTCTTATCGATGGGCTCATTGTAAAAAAACTTTCAACAGGATTCGGGCCGAGTCTGTAGTTTGTACCACCCATTGGTCGGCCCATTATTCCCACACCTCATCAGAATAAAAATTGAGGACAAAACGTTAAAATCGAAACGAAGACGACAAAATTCTAATAAAGAAGCTACCGCGACCACTAACCGCCAGACACTGGGAATCAGGAGTATCGGGAATATGTTCCACTGACGCAGAACCTCAGAAAAAGGACCCGTATATGGAACATTCAAACCATACTTGGACGATTGGAGATACATCGGCACACAGTTCTCTGATGCTCTGTTAGCCCTATCAACCTCTGCCGCAGACAACAGAGAGTAATCATCCCCCAACAACATCTCAGTTTGTACTTCTTGGAGCTCTTGTGCTGACATGGCGCTCGTAATATCACCAATGCTCGGAAAAGCCTGAGGAGCAGACATCTTTATCACCGATAAAGACTCTTTGGCAGGGAGAGTGAGAGAAAAAGGTGGAAGAGATGGAGAAAGCAATAACGAGAGAAGTCCTTATGGGATGTGTGATAAATGGTTTACTAAGACCGAAATGACAGCGGCCGTATTAAAGGATCCTCGAACCTCCGATTTAAAATTATGACTCATGACGTCTCTTTCCAAGAAAACCATGAGTTAGGAGCAAATGATGGGACGTATTTCAAGATCCAGTCCAAAAGAGTTAATTTCCAAAGGGCCCACGAACAAGGTGTCTGCCGATCAATATCTAACGACCACAACAACAATCTACTAAAAGGTTGTAGTCATCCCGATCGATCTATCGAAGGGTCTTAGCCACCCTGATCTACCGAACGATAGGATTTCAGTCGCCCCAATTAACCGATCGTAACTCATCAAGCGGAGATAGTCATCTCGATCAGTCAAGCAAATGTCAGTCCTCTAATCAGGTAAGTCTCAAAAGACCTTTTATTGGTCAAGCAACCGAACGAGAGGCAACACCCCTATCAATTAAAAAAGGAAGGTCAGAACTTCCTTAATTTCAGTTTCTTATTTCGTAACAGTAATTTCGAGATCTTTCAGATAAAGAAAGTATCCCTCCCGAAGAGGAATGTTTCCCGATATATGAGAATCGTAATCAATTCGTAATATTGACTTCCGAAATTCTCGAAATCGGTTCGATAAGGAAAGTATGGTGTAAGTCCCCCAGCGGCGCACAACTGTCACAGGTATAAAGGATCTCAAAACCCTCGATATCAGGTATGCTCTCTAAGCCTAACACAGAGAGCACATTGATCACAAGGAACCACTTTCTCTCAACTCTGAGTCTGTTTTTTTCAAACGAAAATCGCTCTTTACTGACTTGAGCGTCAGAGTCTCCCCGCAGGAGCACCCTCCGATGGTTTTTGCAGGTGTATCCACCATCGACGGCAACCGCTCGAGTCAACAAGGAGTTGGTATCTGAGAAGCCAAAACCCACTTCCATTAGGATTCAAAATTATTTTTTTGAAAAAAAAAACTATTTGATATATTTTTGATTATGTGTATTTGTGTTTTGATTAAAAATTTTTAAAATTTTGTAACTTGTTTGGAAAGAGAGGGCTATTTTATATCACTATTATTATATAACATAATTTTATTTATTATTAATTTAAAAAACTTATTGACATAAATTTTTTTTAATCAAATAAAACCATAAAATAATAAATTTTATATTTATGTTTATAATTATTATTTACATTTCTAACGGTATCCCTCTCTCTCTTATTGTAACTTTGCTGATCACCTGTCATATTCCAAGAAGAACACATGAAGAAGTCTTTTAAATTTTTTATATATATGTAAAAAAAAAAATGAAAACATTAAAACCCATTAAAAAAAGAAGTGAAAAAAAAATTGGAGAGAGGAGAAGCGAAGGATTAATAAAGGAAAAAAAAGAGTGAAGGGTGAAAAAAAAAAGGAAAAAGAAAAAGAAGAAACAAAGAAAGAAGTAATAAAAGGAACAGTAGCAAATAGGAAACAGTGAAATCCAAAAAAAAGTAAAAAAAAAAAAAAAAAAAAGAAGTGAAAGAAAAGAAAGGTGAAGAGTGAAAAAAAAAAAAAGAAGTAAAAAAAATAAAAAAAAGTAAAAAAAAAAGGTGAAGGGTCAAAAAAAACAAGAAGAAAAAAAAGATGGGTGAAGGGTGAAAAAAAAAAAGGAAGAAACCCAAAAAAAGTTTTAAAAAAAATTAAGGGCAAAGGGTAAAAAAAAAAAAAAACAAAACAAAACAAAAGACAAAACCCAAATAAAAGTAAAAAATAAAAAAACGAAGGATGGGACGGTAGCAAACTGCTCCCATCCTATGTAGCAACTCCTCCACATACCTTAGTTTTTTATATATATGTAAAAAAAAAATGAAAACATTGAAACCCATAAAAAAAGAAGTGAAAAAAAAAAAAAAGTAGAGATGAGAAGAGATGGATTAATAAGGGAAAAAAAGAAGAGTGAAGAGTAAAAAAAAAAGAAGAAACAAGAAAAAGAAGTGAAAAAAGGAGCAGTAGCAAATTGGAAACAGTGAAATTCAAAAAAAAAAAAAGAGATTTAAAAAAAGTAAAAAAAAAAAATGGTGAAGGGCAAAAAAAAGAAGGAAAAACAAGAAAAAAAAGGAGGGTGAATGGTAAAAAAAAAAAAAAAAACCCAAAAAAAAGCAAAAAAGAAAGAAAGAAAGAAAGATGGAATCAGTAGCAAACCATTCCCATCCTATGTGATGACTCCTTCGCATACCTCCTCCCCATTTACATTTTTATAGTATAGTAAGATATTTACACACCTGCACCGAAAAAATTTCCTAACCCTTTTTTTTCTTTGGTGAAAAACACCAAATTGAGGACGATTTAGTGAATTTCATGTGTCATATGCTATGATATATTTATGAGTAAATTATATGTTCGGTCCTTAAAATTTATCATCCTTTCACAAATTACTCCCTACAATTAGAAATGCTACCTTGTGATTCTCAAATTTCAAAAAGTATAACGAATTGGTTTTTTCATCAATAATGGGATAGGCTGTTCGTTAACTGGTGATGCAGCATCCAACGTGGCTGTACGGATGTTGATGTGCCACTACCAGATCGATACATTTGACTCATCGTTTAGCCACGTTAGCAAAAATGATAATGTGACACTGCCATGTTGACATTTCGTTGACGTGACTATGCCACGTCAGCACGGTCGGGCCATTTTCTCTCTTTTTATCTCTCTCTCCCTACTCGAGACTTGACCACCACCGCATGCTGTTCCGGCCTTCATTTTCATTTTCATTTTCCTTTACAATAAGCCACAACTACCAAACCAGTCAAGATTTAAGGAGAAAAAGTCAGGTTTAAGTAACAAAACAAGCCAAAAAATTTTCTCTGCATCAAAAACCAAGAAAGAAACCGTTGCCTTCCAAAGATTCAGATAAAAAAAACAACCCACTTCAAAAGGCGTTGCAGGGGGAAAGAAAGAGAGAAACTATAGTCAAAGCAGAGGAGGAAACCTTCTCTCTCTCTCTCTCTCCCCTCCCTCCCTTCCCTGTCTATTGAAGCTTCTGTAAAAGCTTCGACCTCCAAAAGATAGCAGAAGGGAAAGAAGAGACGATGGCAGCCAAGATGACAAGAGTGACGGAGATGGAGATGAGGGTTGCAGAGCTACAAATAGAGAGAAACAGAGATCAGATGCAATCTTTTCTCCTATGGGCATCTCTCATTTCGGAGAATTTGTAGAGAGAAAGAGAAGAGTACCTGTCGGCGCTACAGAAATCATAGAGTTTGCCACGGTTGGAGAAGATGAGAACAACGACATTGGCTTGGCAAAGAATGTATTGTTCACAGGCTTTCTTGATGAAGCTATTTCTACGTTTGGAGAAGGTGACTTGTCTATTGTTTTTATTCTCAATTCATTTCAGTTCGATCTTTCCTCTTCCCATTGTCCACAAATTTTGCCCCAATTCTATGTTTGGGATCCTTTTGATGCTGTCAATCGATACTAGTAATGGATGGAAGGTTGGGGTTAGGGTTAGGTTTTGGCGGTGGTGAGCAAATAGAGGGGACAAATGAGCTTGAAGAAGGTGAGGAGAGTGAGAGAGAGAGTAACTAAGCTTGAAGAAGGGACGACTGAGCAAATAGAGAGAGAGAAAGAGAGAAACGTCGAAACTTGCTGCCGATTTAGGGTTTGGTGACTAAAGGGCTCGGTTTACTGTGCAGAGATGATGGTTGTAGCCACCACTGCGGCGGCTTCCGTGGGTGGCAACCACAACCGTGGTTGCTTCCGCAGGGGTTCTTTTTTTTTTTTCGGTAGAGAGAGAGAGATAGAGAGAGGAGAGAAGATGGAGAAAGGGGGAGGAGAGGAGAGAGAAAATAGAGTTTTTTTTTTTATAATTATATTTGTTGATGTGGCATTGCTATATTAGTAAAATGATAACGTGACATGGTCACGTCAACAAAATACTAACATGGCTAAATGTGATGTTGAAAATGCTGATCTGATAGTGATACATCAGTATCTGTATAATCACGTTGGATGCTATATCACCGGTTAAACAGGCTGTCCTGATAAAAGGATTAACTCATTATAAGATAATATAGCTAATTTATAAAAAAAGAGTACATGGAACATGTAATTTCCTCACATATTTAACAAAGCCTCTCTTATTGGTGGTGGTGGGGGACTAATTTATTATATTTATCAAATCGATTCGTCAAGCCTTATCTCTATCTTCTTCGCTTCACTCCATTTTCAAACTTCACTGTCTTTTTCCATTGAATCCGCAACAATTCCAAGTGCAGATGGTCTAACCATGCAGGCCAATATCTTCAAACCCACGAATGATTATTCCCCAATAGACAATCTAGTCATTGTTTTGGTTCATCCATACTCAATTCTTGGAGGGTGTCAAGCCCTTTTAAGAGGTATTGCTATTGGGTTGTCTAACAAAGGCTATTTGGCAGTCACTTTTGATTTGAGAGGCGTTGGCAGATGTACAGGAAGAGCTTCTTTTACTGGGTCCTCTGAAATTCGGGATGTTGTTGCCGTCTGCAATTGGGTTTCTCAGAATTTGAGTTCTAATCGGATTTTGTTGGTGGGTTCTTCCGCAGGTATATATATCTATCTTTGTTATTTGAATTGGTTTTTAAACGATCGGATTCTGTTTGTATTCATACTTTGTTTCCTTTTTGGTCAATTGTATCTAATTTTCTTCCTCTTTCACATACAATCACGTGATGTGAATGGGGATTTTTCTCTGGTAAGCTATTGAGTGTTGACCCGTTTTTTTTTATGATAAATTTGATTGTATCAAGTGGGTGTCTTAAGGATTTGGTTTCTAAATAGATTTTGTTGGTCGTTGGTAACTAGTTGTTAGTAGCTGTTCTCCGAATTAGGTTTTATAAGATTGGATGGTGTTTATGCTTTGATTGCTTTTAGTTAGTTAGTTCTAGTTTTAACGTTCTTTGATATATGGGGCTACGGATATACTATATGATAGCTCTGATGTTGTGAATTAATGGGGATTTTTGGTAATTTTCTCGTGTTTGTGGTGGGTGTTGATTGGTTTTTATGCGGATAACTTGGATGAAAACAAATGGGTCTTTCAGGATTGGAGGTCTAATTGAATTCTGCTGGTGCGTAGTTCTGAATGGATCTGGAGTCTTTGATTCTTGTTATTAAATTGGGTTTTTGAAGATCAGGTTGTGCCTGTGAGTTTTTGATTCTTGTTACTAAATTGGGTTTTTGAAAATCAGGTTGTGCCTGTGACTTTGACTCTAATTTTTCCTTTTCTTAGAAATATGGAGTTTGTAGAGGTACTGATCATGCTGGTCTGGTGATAAGAATGTATGGTTCCCCCTCCCTCCTTTTTTGAATCTCTTTTAATATAACTGTATCTCGATTGGTTCTTTTCTTGATAACTTAAACAAAATGGTTTTAGAGCTTTTAAGTTCGTGTTAATAATTTTTGTCGTGAAGAAACCGCTTAATTTGATTAACACTACAAGCTTGGTGAAGATTTGATGCCTTATCTTTGCTGAGGTATGTCTTTCTTTGTGATGATGATGCTAGTTGAATAATGCCTGAAAAAGCTTAGAGCTGGTTGTTCAGTCATTGTTTTTTCTGGAGGCCTTAGTAGCCATGGGATGCTGTTGGTGTATTCCTGTCTTGATGATTGTGATTTCAAATGCATTTTAGATTTTCATCTAAAAAATGGAAGTTTTGGATATCTAATTTATTGTGCATCTTGAGTTTTGGTTTTGGTACAAGCTTGCACTTGCCAAAATGCCATTATTGAATGGTAATAACGATTTTCTCACTCTTATCCTTATCCTTCTCCTTTTTCTTTCTTCTATCTCACCATTTATGGATCATCAAAGGCCACCACCATCATTAGGTCCTTGCAAATTTGAAATCTATAGATTTGTACTATGAATTACTCTCATTCCTACAATATTAATAACACAGGTTTCTCTCTCTATGAATTACTTCTCTCATTCCTACTATATTAATAACACAGGTTTCTCTCTCTCTCTCTCTCTCTGTCCCCTTTTTGTGAAGGCAAGGCTTTTTATAGAGCTGAGAGTTAAAATGAGGGCAACCATTCATAATATTTTGGCTGACATCAGTCCTCTTTTATGGCCCCTTTTGAGAGTTTAGTGTTAGCAGAGGAAAACTATAGGATGCAAAGCGAGTTTTGAAAATACAATGAGCAAAGTGTTATCACTTGGCGGTTCTGGGGATGGTTCACGTAATGTTCCCATTTCTTTGGTGGCTACGAGCAAAGAAGTTTTCATACTTCTGTAAGAAAATTTTAATTCAAATTGCAAACCTTTGCTTTCATTTTCACCTTTCCATACTATTACTTTTGTGACATAATCCAGATCGTAAGATTGGCTGCCACAATGCACTGAGACTTGGTTTAACTTTTCTTCCTGAGTTTGGAACCGTGTAGAACTCAAGTGGCTATTCCAAAGCTAGTCAGCCTATCATGAACCATTTTGGAAGAAAAGCGTATCTTATTGAAAAAAAATGTCTTAATTGATCATGTGTTGACCAAATGAGTTATAAAATGTTTTATGAAGTTGTGTAGGTAGATTACAAATTTTAGCCTCAATAGGTTTATTGTGGCAAAAAGACATAACTGGGGAAAATAGTTCTAGGAGAAAAACATGCTTGCTTTTTTGAAAAATTTTGTTCACAGCGGGAGGGAAAATTAATGCAATGGAAGCATGAGAAATAACAAGCAGAAGCTAGTTATGTTGCCCGGTTCTGACAACTTTATATTTCTATGTGGGAGCTTAGTAATCATAACCATAGAATGGTTGTGAATGACAGGCTAGGAGGCCTAACGAGGACTATTCTCATTATCAATCATCGCCAGGCTCCTTCAGAGAAAACAAATGCACTGTGCATATTTGGATACAGTTGTTCTTTAGTGGAGAGGCTCCTCTCTGTTGCACCAATGCACCAAAGATAATCATGTTAGCCTCGTGGTGCTGCCACATGTGCAAGTCTAGATATAACAGCTATAATTTGAATTACATATTTTTAGTAAGAGATAAGAAAAAGCTAAAACAACAACTATCATTTTTATTTTTGGGTAGTTTTGCTCAAGTCAACTTGTTGTTGGATAACTCCTTCGGATCGCCCTTGTCAGTGCTATGGTGGAACTTGTGCCTAGCACTTCAAAGATTGCAAACACAAGCAGTAGGTTTGTCAAGCTCGACATGGTCGATGAACGAACATCAAGTTGTCCTTAGCAGCTTGTCGTCATATAGATCATCCTGCTTACATTGTTTATAATGCACAAAGAGAATATGGCCCCGTAACCTCATGCAAGCATTTTAGCAAATAGGTGTGAATGCTCACTTTTCATATTTGTCTTCCACATGTCCTTGACGAAAGTCCCTTTTTACAACATTTTTCAGTGCCACTAATCCAATGATTTTTCATAGAAGAAGCAGAAGAATTTCGTGCAAAGGATGTTGGAAATAATGTAATTTAATTTTGATGGGAAATCTTGAAAGATCAGGGGGCGGAATTCTTATCTATAGCCAAAATTATATAGTTTAATTTAATCCTTAGTTCAAGACTTGGTACAATTGGCAGCACTATAAAGTTGCACTGTTGATCTTTGGTGCTCTGGTGCAGCGGTGTGGATCCCACTCCAATCTATCGGATATCATATCAAATCCTGGTTTAGAAATAAATCTTTTGACACATTGCATATGGTCCTTTTCCGTGGCACTTGTTTTCATGAGCCTTTTTTATGGATTACTAAGAGGGATATTATTTATTTGTATACTACTTTCTCTCAAAATCTTTTTGTACATATAAACTAATGAAAATGTTCCCCTTGTTTTAATGTTAATATTTGCTTTGCTTGCATGTATCATGAAAAGTAATTGTCATCTTGACTTACTTGTAGGCATCTTCTGATAATGTAAATGATCCTATGGAGCCAAAAAAACTTACTGGATGATTCCATGCTTCTAATTGGTGGCAATGACAGTAAAGGTCACTGTAATGCAATCCAAAAGGATGTTAAGATTTGTGAAAAGTGATGTTTACTAGGTGAATGTCAACTAGGCATGAAGTGATATTTGGTGGTCTTTCCTTGGTTGTTAGTTACTTTGCCTACTTCACAATAATTGGCATATTTCAGCTAATAGGATATCTTGGTCTTTAGTGTTCTGTAGGAATTTACGACAGAAGGATCTAATATTAGACTTTTTTCTGATGAGGGAAGTAGTAATCCTGACTCTTTGCTATAAAATTTGGAGTTTCTTCACTATTAGTTTTCTGTGGATATGCTAGGTCCGCAAACTTGATAATAATTTAGGCAAGATTTGGAAGAGTTTTAGCATGGTAGAAATTAAGAGATCACCCTTGAGCACTTCATGTTGTGATTTGATTACTTTGCCTGGACTCTAGCAGCTAGAACTTTTCGCCTTCAGTGTTTGGAAGGAGCTTACAGTGTGGAGCTAAATCCCTCAAATTACAGTTATATAAGAAGGGTGTGAAGAATGATCCTTGACAAAACAAATTTTGAGTTCTGGGTATTGTTCATGATTCTATGCATGCCAATATTCATATTGATGAGTTTATTAGCTTCCTTGTAGTTTATGTGCCTTTTGAACATGTTAAGCTTATCCGTTCATGACCCGATCTGAGGAACTATGTCTAGGCTGAACAACTTGCTTTATCAAACATAAAGCGGGAGTACCCCATCTAGCTCTAGCCAATGGTCCATTGATACTACGAAGTCAATTTAGATACTAGAACTAACATATTGTCTACACAAAGAACTTTTTGGAGTGTATCTTGATCCAGTGCTTGTGTAAAGACTGATTGAATCTTGACACTGTGTCTATCTCCTAAATAGATAACAGGGGCAGTCTCACAGTTTATCTTTAGGTTGATGACTCTAGTGTTGAATCCCCACAAAATGCCCTAACGTTGTTTTTGCCAAATGCACTTTATTATTGTGTGCATAAGTACCTGGAAGAAAAGTTCTTATCAGGTGGGTAACCACTTTGGAAAAATGATTTCCAAAGTGAAGTCAAATGGAAGAAGTGAATTGAGGTGCATCTTAGCTGTTGAAAGTGCTTGAATGCACAATATCAATAAACCTGAGGATTCTTGATAACAAATCTTATCTACATGTTTAGCCTAGAAAACCTACCCCACTGTTTGCCTGCCATCCCAGAAAACTCTAAACTTTAAAATGTCTATGCAATGGGTTCTTAGATCTTCTGGTAACTATCTAAATGAATTTAATATCCAGATTTTCATTCAAATTGTTAATATGATTATTCAAAAAGGAAGATGAAAATGGATGATATGGTTGGATATAGTTCAGAAAATAGTCTTAATTAACCAGATGTGATTGTGAATGTTAGCTTCTCTGTTGTCCCTTAGGGACAGCTCAAGTGGTAGTGTCTCGCCACTTCCATCCTCATCGATTCCACTTGGTTGCATCTTCTTGTACCAAAAAAAAAAATATGTGAGCTTCTCTGTTGAATGGTGAGGAGATGTGCTTGTTCAGTTATAGCTCCCGCTTGTAGCTATTATGTACCTAGTGCTTCCTTTATCTGAGGTTACTGGTGGCACCAGCAGTGTTTTATTAATGCTCTATGCATACACATTGCTCCTTGATGCAAAATTCAAAGTTGAAAATACTAAACATATATAATATTTCTATCATAAAGGCAAATTAAGATGACATTTGAAGGAAATGATAATCTATGGTATATTGTTAGTCTACTTTGTAGATTATGGATTCTTTAGAGGGACTGAAAGGCATATACGGAATTAAGAAGACACGCCAATCATATATAGCATGGATTTATTTTTTAAAATTTATTTACTTAGATAATCAAATAATACTAGTTACTTATTTGCTTTTGAGTGCAGGGGCTCCAATTTCTGGCTCGGCAGTTGATCTGATAGACCAGGTTGTGGGCTATGTAAGTTTGGGATACCCTTTTGGTCTTACTGCATCAGTTCTCTTTGGGAGACATCATAAAGCAATTTTACAGTCACCAAAACCAAAACTCTTTGTTATGGGCACCAAGGATGGGTTCACCCGTGTGAAGCAGTTGGAAAATAAGTTAAAATCTGCAGCAGGCCGTGTTGAAACTCATCTAATTGAAGGAGCAAGTCACTTTCAAAATGGAAGGGCCTGCTTATGATGCCAACATGGTGGATCTTATTGTGAGATTCATAGAATCTTTGTAGAGGCCACCATCGAATAGCCTAGAGTTCTTGGATTTCATTGCCTATTTATAACAAGTACACACGCATGAGCAAGGTATAGGCCATCGTATCACTTATAGTTTACTTTGGCATTTTTTAAACAAATGGATACCAAGTAACTTTCATTTTTCCATGACGAAGTGCTGGTTTTTGATCGGTTAAAGTTTATAACCTATGACTGCAGAGAACTTTTTACCCCCTTTTCACAAAGTCCATGTACCTTTCAGTGTCACAGGTACGACGGACTATTTTACAACATTTATGACCGCAAAGGTGGTTGCTAGTCTAAAATCTTTACATTGTTGGATTTGTTGATCATCATCAATAATTTTACAAGGGTTTTGCCAGCATTCTGATTAGATATTCATATTCATCATACTCTGCCTACATCTTCCAAGCCTTGCCAAGTCCAAAAAATTGACAACTTGTTATTCTATGCAGCTGGCTTGATATTAAGTTACCTGTTGAGGATTTTGGATTTCTAATTTCAAGCCTGGTGAGACTAAATAACAATTTTACTCCATAATGTCTACATCTTTATCTTGTTGGTCATCTGATGCTTGCTGATTGCCCTCATCCAGTGTCATCTGATCACCATCTTTACCACCAGCATATGATGCTCTCTGATCACCCTCACCCACAGCAACTTGATCACCACCATTATCTCTATCATCAAATGTTACGTTCTGATGAACAGCCATCAGTTCGGCATTTTGATCAGCTGCCATCTGCTCAGCACCTCGATCATCATTAGCTTGCTCCCCACAAGCTTGCTTTGAGTCCACTGTATTCTGATTTTCAACAGGTTCAGGTTCCTGGTTCTGGCACCCCTGCTCTTGATCCTTCGTTTGTTCAGTGGGGTTTGGCTGCTCTTTATCTAAGTTGAAACCAGAAAGGGAAGAACATCAATTTGAATGCACTCTGTCAAATTGCAGCATAAAGTCACTTTATCAGGCATTAGGCAGCGCTTAGGGAACCTTTGAGACCATGCACATGATGCAACAGGAAAAGTTGGCCCATGTGGTAACTAGAAGTACAAGCTGCTACTTTGATGTGTTGGCGTATTTAGCCTGCAATTGAATTGTTAAGATCTCACATGTTCCATTTGGTTTTGTCATATATCCATTATGATTTGTAGGTCGGGCTGTTAGTCTTAAAGGTTCTTGCAAGAAATACAAGGGCATACAAAACCTTGCGGATGAAGCAAATCCAGAAACTTTACATTTACAAATACAAAATTGGTCTAAATCATGACACTGTAAACAGGGGGTATACAACAAACAATAAAGCATGTATTTATTACCTCTCTCTCCGTCAGAGACATCTCCAAGTCTTGCTATTGCATCAACAAGGGCCTGCTCATGGTCCTGCATTGTGAAACAAATAAGTATTCAATACTTTTAACATAAGAAAGAATCTAACCATATCTTACGTTATTGATGTTATTACCTTAAGCATTTTCTTTGCCTTCCCAATCTCTGCGATATCAGGATTACTTGCATCCAAAACCTTCACCACCTAATAAATTAATTAAAAAAGCATATGACGATAATTAGAAAGTGTAGGACGAGGAACAAATTAATTTTTTAAATTTTTTTGGCCTATTTAGATAGCTCTCTAACCTTGCATCTTAACACAAGTTCTTCAATAATCTTAATATTTTCTTTTGATGAGAACTGCTCTTTACTTATATATTATATCACAATTTGTAGGGAGTTATGGATATGTTTTAACTGCATGTGTACGATCCCTCCGCCTAGCAAATTATAGTGGTACTTGGAACAGGCAAAGGAGGAAAAGGGAAAAGAGAAAAAAAAAAAAAGGTCAATGAACAGGCATCCTTGCAGATGGCCGAAGCACCATTAACAAACCTCTTTTATTAGTGTATCTGTGTGGAAGAGTTCAATATCATCCGAAGCCTGCTTCACACTGCCATTCTGAGATGGTGGGATTTCATTCACAGGCTGAGCTGGAGCCGCCATAGATCCCTTCCTTATTCCAGCACCAGATATCCCATCACCATGGCTCGTGGCATTTTTAGATCCACGGCCTTGTCCTCCCCGCACTACTTGAGAAATTCCTGGTTCATCGCCCACCCATCGGATGTCCTCTGGAGGAATCTGTGACCAGAAAATCAAAACTTCCAGACTTAACTTCAGTCACTTTGAAAAAAAAATAAATAAATAAAATAAAGAACTACCTGCAACCATGTTCTGAGCTGCTATGAGGTTAAACCACCATATGTAAGCTAATGTTCATTGAAGCATTGCACTATGATATAGGAGAAGCTCCACAACATGATATGCAAGGACACACACAGTGATACATGCATGTCACTACCTCTGGAACATATTTCACTGGAGGGCATATTGTCCCAGATTGACACAAATGTGAGAAGGTACTAGATCAACTGCAACCATTTCTCTCGCAGTCTCAATTAGGAAACTCACATTCAACTGCCGAAGTGCTAGTGTTTTCCAAAAGACATAATTTGGAGGCATTCACACAGAGAGAAGGAAGCAGGATGATGCTACTCGACCCTGCATTAGCATGCTTTTAAAATTCATGAACCTGGCTATTGTCTTATTGATGTTTCAGGTTTGCAAAAACCCTCCAGATCTCTAGTCCCAGTTAGGGTGGCTCATGAGTTTCAATATAGGTTTTCTAAGTGAATATTTTGGTTGTTGGGCCATGATTTTAGAACCAACTTAGGCTGATTCTTCGTGGACTAGGTCAAAACCTAGTAGTTCTACCCAACTTGCACCCCTAAGAAAACACAAGGGCACAGAAAACCTGACCTACCATGGCCACTGGACTTGATCCCGTGACCACAAAGATAGAACCCAGTGTTAAAAACCATATTTCAAATTTATATCATAAATAGTGGACAAGGAGAATTATCACTAAAGGACAGATTCATATGGAAACTTTGACAATCTACAAGAGGTAGACCAGAAATTTTCAAACTGTGTCTATAGGATGTTATTCCACAAGTTATGCAATTTTCCACCAACTTCAAATATGGCCTTGATAGCTCAGGAGCACAGGAAAGCCAAGGGATTTATAATTGTGTCAGTATCCTAAATCTAAGAACAAACTTAATCCAGGTTTTTGCTTATTGGCCACTATTCATGCATTTCAAGCAAGTGTTCGGGTGATACAAACAACAACCAGTTTACTTACAGAGATTTGGTTACACAGGAATAGTACACATAAAATGGAAAAAAAAAAAAAAAATACAAAAGAGTGCCTAAAACATCAACAAGATAGTTTTAAGCCAAGAACTTGGTAAGTGAAATTGCTCTGCCGTAACTATCCTTTAAATTGTCTCAACATCATCATTTGTGCTTATATTTAACTAGCACTTAGAAACAGACTCACTGCAAGTTCAAGTGGGAAATTACCAGCAAGACTAGGAAAAAGGTAATGCTCCAATTTTACATATAGATATTATACATAATCTTCCAATATATATACATATATTATATAGATACACATGCACGCATGAATATTACATACACAATCTTCCAACTTTAAATAATGAGAAACAAAGAAAGGCACTTTGATAAAAATTTGTGTCAATTTGCACAAGTACTGAGGGCAGGAACAGGAAGGACATGCCTAAGTTGTTAGGTGGCAGTAGCAGTCCAGGACTAGAAGTTTTGGAGTATGGTTCCATTATTCTGCTTCATTGCTGAGATGCATGGAGGTTGACAAAATTATTGTACTAAGTAGGGGATTGCATGGGGGAAGTGAATTTTAGACTAAAGATTGGACTAAGCTACAAGATCCAATGACCAGATAGATGAATCAGCAAGAGATGTATGCAAGGATGAGGATTGATCCTCGTCACACTGACTAAAACACAAGCACCATGCAGATGTAAAGAACTTAAAAATGATTTGAGGGTTAGTAAAGAACAAGCTCATGAGGGCTTTAAATGCCTGGATGAGACAGTCATATCCTTAAACATGTCTGTGAAACTTGATTAAGACAAATATAATAGGAAGAGGGCATCTGGATGCTGGACTTAATGACAGAAAAATACATTGAAAACAAATGCCTGTAAGTGGCAGAAGAAAACTGTTAATAAAAAAACAAGAAGCTTAGAAATAAAAGCCTTATCCAAGGGTCATTCTGTTGCATAATTGAGAAACAAATGCACAGGAATTGTGACAAGAATGCAATAAGTCACGGCTCAGATGTGTCAAAATTAAATCATAACATGTCCTTATTAGGTTGTAGGAAATACAAAATACAAAAACTTTAAATTGTTACCAGGCCTCCGAGCACTAGGCATCCAAGGCATTTATTGCCCTTTGATCGGCAATTTCCATCTACTGGAATGAGCATTTAAAGGTCGAAAACTTACAATATGGTACTCTATTGAGAAAGCGAAATGTGTAAACTTTTCTCCAATCATTTTGTGAAGCATAACTTTATGATTTATGTCATCTAGCTCCCGATGCTGGAAAGAATAGTGGGTGCAGGGATAAGAGCTAGAAATATGCAATACTTCTGTAAAGGACAAGTATCTTACCTCCTTTAAATTAACCCACTCCCAGGTCTCTTTTGCAGTATTAATATCATATATCAGAGCATGCCGCCCCTGAAAGATATATTGGAAATTAGTTGATTAAAATGTGACGTATATGCAAATTGACATGTGGGAGAGTACTTAAAATACCTCAGTAGGGTTATAATCACTTATGACAGCCTCATAGAAGTTTCTATCTTCAGGCCATCTTGTAAGCACTCTCCTGCTGATCAGTGATTCCGGCAGATCTGCTACATCAGCATGTTGCAAAGAGGCACCTGTCACACTGTTGGGAATTTGACCCCTCACAACTGGGTCAATAGAAGGGAACTGTCTGGAATTCATTGAAGATCCACCAGGGAATGGTCGGCCCTGTGAAGGTAAAAGCACAGAGCTAAATCATAAATACTTCTCTATGATATAGTTTTTCAAACTCTTTTCTACCAATAATAAACCTACTGTTTTGTGTTTTTTGCCTCTGGCCCCAAATGCAGCACCTCTTTTTGCAGCTGAAGTTGGTCGGTGAACCGATCCAGCCATTGACTGGTGATGTACTGCAGGTGATGGCACACCCAATGAAAGAGAAGGCAGAGACTGTGATGTTTTCTGCTTCTTGCGGGATGCTGATATTGTAGGACTGGATATCTGATCATGTATTTGTTGAGATGCATTAAGCATGGTAGATTGGTGTCCCCCTGCCTGTCTCCATTCCCTATTGACATAGCCCAAAACTATACTGATTAGAAGGCAAACCAGTATAGCAGTTGTGCAAATAATGTATTATTCCAATAAGAACAAATGTTTGATAACATAAAGGGACCTTATCCTATGGATGATTTCATCGGCATTAACCTGGGCCAAAAGTTCTCGGTGTTCGTCATCTGATACTCTGAGCTCTTTTCTGAGTTCTGTTATTAGACCTTCCTTTTCCTATAAGAAATTTTATCAAGTCATTCAATAGCAAACAGTGACATGGATCCCAAATTAAAAAAGAATAAAGTCAAACAACAACAAAAAGAGAAGAAAATACCCAAGTAATGGCATCAGATTGGGCTTTAAATGCCCGAAGCACTGAACTATATGCTTCTTGCTCTAGCTGATGAATTTGGGATTCCATGTTGACGTGCAATCTAGGATATTGGGCAGAACCTACAATAGATCTTCTATCACCTGAAAACCGACTTCTTCTTGAAACTCTATTATATTGTGATGCAGGAAGATCATCATCTGTACCTGTGTGAGTGTTAGAAAATTAAAGCAATCTTGTGCAGATTAAATGAATCTCCTACAAGAAGGTGCATGCTAAGAATGATAAGAGGATAAAACTTCTGATCCAATAACCCCAAAAATATGGGTTATATTACACCAAACATATTGTATGCTTGGCTGCATGAATTCCTGCATCCATTTTTAGATCTTCTAGGCATCTGTTTTACATGTCATGAAATTCTTCAACAGGTTCCAGTATGTAATAGGAGGCATTTCAACTCCTCTAGAAGAACTTTAAGCCTTCAAATAGGCAGATAAGTTAGGGAATGAAAACAAAATCACTTTAATGCAGTATGTAATGTGATGCATCAACAATGGTACATTGCATGTCAAATGATGTGTACTCTGGAGAGGTTAAATCCATTTCCATTGCAACCAATAATGCATGACATATAATATGCCAAGTGAAGATTCATTTTGTCCAGATCAAGCATTTCCAATGTCCACATTGACGTATGGGCAGGGAGTTGGTATTGACAGTCCCAAACCCATCATGCATTCAGGCAAGAATGGAATATGACACTGCTTCCCCATGCACTAAAGGTTGCTTCCTTAAATGTTTTGGCAGGTTCAGGAGCTTGTTTCTCCTTGAATGTTTCTATAAAGGAGCGACTCCTATCTACCTTGTTGGCATTCCTAGACACAGTTTATTTGATGCAACATAATATAGATGTGCTGATGCATTATTGTTATTATAAAAGAAATACATATTGTGGCATCGGTGCAACAACAAGCATTATTTTTACATCAATAATAATACATTCTATTTCTTATTATTAGTTTTACAGAACAGATGCTTCCAACATGGATATCAACGTGACTACCAAAAAGCTTTGACCTCAAACTGAAGTCTCTAATATGGGACGGAAGATATCAAAGTCTATATGACTATGGCAACTATCTCTTCAAGTTCCAATGAGTATGTACTTCAACAGAACAATGACCACCATAAGCCAATAAAGCTAAATTTTATCAATGCTTTAAGTCATTAATTAAGTGAAGAAGTGCATCAGAAGTTCTCTTTCTTCATCATCAGTCAACCCAATCACTAGTACCCCACCTCAGGAAATTGGCGTGGTCAATGAAAATTGAAACAAATAATGCAAGCCCAAAATCCCTCTTGAATTGGTATATGTTGATGCTGACTAAAGATTCTTGTACGTACTTACCAATGCTGAGACTCATCAATAACTTTTATGTTTGATCTATTCCTGTAAAAGGAACTTGTCTAATTGTATTCTTTCCATTGGACACGTCAGAGAAACTTTTTAAGGATAGAGCTCATTCGACGATACCAAAGAGCTTAAAGGGATATGCATTGTATATTCCATGGGATGTAATCCAGCGATCAACATATTTCTCAACTTCCTTGAGCCTAGACCATTAGGCCCCTCAAAGGATTTAATCAGGCAATACATAGATCTATTTCAAAATTCAAATTCCGCTCTAGATAAATTATACAGCATTGGGAGAAGAGATTGAACATTTCCTAAATGCAAAGGAAACTGAATTAGGAGCACATGCATAAGGCCCTTTAATCACTATTAAAAACAAATGACCATAATCATGCCTGGGATAAACCTATATTGCAAGAATAGGAGATCTCAAAGAAGTGTACACTGAAACCTACGTAAGTGTTGACTTAATGAAGAATTACTTATCCTGGCAAGTGTATATACAAGGAGAGTTTGTGTTATCTAGTCATTCCTTACAATTTCATCTACTCAATGTTTTGGTTCTCTATTACATTCATAATTAGAGATAGGTAATTCTTTAATAGCACCAGGAGAATACTACTGTAACCACAGAAAAACATTAGCATCTTAGATACCAAAATTTCCATAAGAATATAAAAAGGAAATCAACACTCAGAACTCCAAAAACCAATAATTGAGATTCGTGTCCAAGAGTTTCTCCCCTGCATATGTTGTAGCACATACATTTGCCTCTATACCATACTCAAGGACCAAGAATGATCTCAAAATATATACTCATATTATTCAACCATAAAAGGGAAAAAAGAAAATTGATGCTTATTTCACTATTTTGCGCAACCGTTTTTGCCTATTACCACTAATGGAGGGGGACTTTTTGTTTCTAATGCAAGTATATATTAACTTTCTGCATGAATACCGATATAAGCTAGAAAGTAAAATACCAAGAAAGGAGAAATCTTAAGAGGTTCTCCTTATCAGAAAAAGGAAAGAAAACTGCATCCTTTATTTCTACTGAACTAGATCAGGAGAATAAGAAAAATTAGCTTACCCTACCCCATGGACAGCTCAGGTGGTCACAGGCTTGGTCAAGGAAGAGTTTTGGGCATGGAAAGAAATGAGGTTTGTATAGGTGGAAGACTTTAGCAGCTGCGTAATAATGGATCAGAGTGGTATATGACTTCAGATATAAATTCTGGCACTAAACCTTTATTTTCTTATCTAAAGAAGGTAATATAATATGTGATCATATTGATTGACATTAAATACTCTCTAGCTAGCTTTTAAGCCTACTTTTCGTACTTGTAGCACTCATTTGTAGAACAGAATTTTCTCCACACTTTGTCCCATCTAAATGCGCCTGGTTAAAATTGTCTCAAGCAACTAATTAAGTAACTTGAAACATTCTCCTTAAGAAGGTAGACTACATGATTGATCTATATGGTCATTATTATTGACAATAGCATGTTGCCACAAATTTGAAATTTTAAGCACTAAATTCAGCTAAGAATCACCTACTCCCTAAAACACAAACACCTCTCACCTTTCATCTTTCACCTTTCGACATGGAATCGGATTGGAGCCCAGTCCTACCGATCTCCAAAAGGATTTCTGCAGGGGACCACGAACCTCCTGCAACGAGGACGACTTAATTAAGATTGTGTTTATGGCGTATTTTAACCTAAAAAAATTAAGATTTCTGCTCAATTGAGGCAGGACCAACAGCATCACAACCTTTTCAACCAACTTTACATATTTTTGCAACATCACCTGCCACTCGCAATTGAAAAGGTCATCCATAGTAACCTAATAAACACCATCTCTTTCTCTTCAAGCCTATTATAATAACTAAAATGTTTTAAACCCGAAGTTCTCAAATATTGCCAACCTTGAAGAATGCCCACGAGCTGCACACGAAACCCTGGCAAAAACTTCGTCCTATTCAAAAATACTCAAAATATTCTACCACAAAATTCGAACCACATTATCTATCTTCGGGAAGAACAAATCAGCGTTCAAGAAACCCTAGAATCCCCAAACCCTAAACCCCCACTTGTGAACCCCCAAGACAACCCCGTGTAAAGCCCTAATTCTCTAATTATATTCAAATGAATTCCTTCTAGAAAAGAAAAAAAAGATAAAGCTGTCCAACTCCTAAACCCTAATTGAAAACAAACACACGCGGAAAACAAATAAAAGAAAACCCTAAAAGAACCGTTCATTTCCATGACTTATACTAACCAAATTAACACATTCCAAAACCTAATAAATTTTCCGAAGAGGAATTGCAAACATTGAAAATCAGCAGAAGAAGAAAGAGAGAGGGGTAGTGAGAAGTGAAAATAAAACTAACCGCTGCTATCGGAGGGCTCATAGTCCATAGCCAGTTTGTTCACACCCAAGATCTTCTCCGAGACGAAGAAGAAAGCCTCATAAATTTCGTAGACTGTGCTGTATTATGAAATCTGTTGGAAGATTGATGAGAAAACAGAGGAATATATGTTAACGGAGTCCCAAGACTCGCTGTCAGGAGTTATTAAAGCCGAAATTTGAACTTTCAAGGAAACATTGGAGAAAGAAAGAGGGAAGAGAGATGTGAATAAGTTGTAGAGAGAGAGAGAGAGGATTTGCAGAGAAATTAATAGAAAGAGAGAGGGGGGAGTTGGAAGTGTTGAAGAGATGGGGACAAGCGAGAGAGAATTGGAGGAAAAAGCAGACGAGTTCGATTTCGATTTCGAAAATGTGGAAATTATGCGATGCGTTTTCATTGTATCTGACTTGGTTTTAATTTTCTTCGGCCCGGCCCGGTCCGGCCCTGCAACATGTCATCTTCTAAGGCCCATTAACAATTTGGTTTGGATCCCCGGCCTGGCCGATTACCACGAAAGCCATCTGCTGGGCTATGCGAAATGTGTTTTCTTTTTTTTTGGGTAAACATTGAAATGTGTTTTTCTTAAGCATGATCGAGATTCGACTCCCGTTAAGAGTATTGAGACCTTATGTATATAAAGCATTTCTCATTAAGAGACCTGTCATTCGAAAGGAACCACTGTAATGATCGGTCCGGATTAGTCGGGACAAAATTTCAGATACTGGACGGTGTCCAAGAGATGATACCAAAAAAATATAATATTTTTTTGGATATTCAATAATCAATTTTTTTATCACGACTGATTTGGATCAAATTAACCATCATATCTATTAAGAGATAAACTTTCAATACCCTAACCATTTGACCAATAAGGCATTGTTTTAGTTGGTTAAAAATGGAGAATACAATTCCGAGTTTAAGAGAATTCAAAAGGACTATTTTCCCTTTTTTTTCGTTTTTTAATATATTTCAAAGTCAAGAATATTGTGCAACTTAAAAATTCTCATACTTAAGTAATCAGAAATTAAAATTCACTTACAAACAAATTATATCATGCGTAGCAATACAAGGTCGAGAGTGCATATTGGAATTTCTGCAGCTGACGCAAGTAACCTCACTTTTTGGTTGGGATCGGAATTGGCTTTTTATCAATTACTCCTACGCCTACGTTTAATTGAGAGTTGTGGAGCAATTGTTGAAGTTTGTGTGTTTTCTTTGCTAATATCTTGCCTTTTATGGATTCTATGCCATGCCTTGATTGCTTCGATCTTGATAATGGTTTAGAAATAACTTTCCTTTAATCGCTTGAGACTTGTCTTTTTTGTTTTTCAATCTTCAACTACTTCTCGATCTCAACATTCAATTGCTTCTTGATCTTTGATAGCACCTTTTTGAGAAATTGTGGGTGTTGGAGGTGGATTTCGCCTGCACAGATTCGACTCTTTGTCACTCGAATGATTACTCAATGAAGAGACTTGAAATCTATAAAAAATCGTCAAAGGGTGCTCCGATGAGGAAGATTCTGACACTCAAATCAGAAAGAGTGTTTTGAAAGAATAAACAAACTGAGAAGAAGGGAGGACGGATCTCCCTATAACCTTTGTGTGTCCTGTGTTGAGTTCGAGGACTTACCTGACTGGGTGCATTGAGAGTTTTTATATAACGTTCCTGTTAGAGTCGTGTCATCACGTGGTATTGCAACTCTAGTTTTCTTTTAGAGTGATTCGAAGATTTCAAAACGTCAAAGGTTTGATGTGGTCATCATTTAGGAAGTTGAATTATATAGGGAGATTCTTCTCCTTATCGATTAGATGCTCAAGGTTTCCTTCTTTATAAGGAAGATACGTGTTGTGAAGAAATAAGAAACTCAATCAAGACTAAATTCAATTAGTATCACCGATTAGGAATAAAAGCGTTCGATTCTTTTAGTAGCCATTGGCCGGGCGAACAGAGGATTGTGGCATTCGGTTCTACCAAATGTTTATGTAGATCGGACCACATAAACCACATCGGGAGTCGACGATTAGTGAATAGGATTCCATGGAATTAAGCTCTTTTGAATGGTCGGAGTGACTGAGATCCATTCGGGGAGATAGATCCCATCGGTAGAGTAAGGCGACATATGCCCATTTCCATGTGAATGGATTGTATGCATTGGATTGCGGGCCATAAGCCACTGTTGGGTGAGGCTCATTTTATGTAGTGAGTTTTACGAAACAGATTCCATCACTTGCCCCCGATTTATGGTATCGTTTCATGAGAAAGGCGCCATGAGTAATGATTTTTCTGAAAAGACATCAAACTTTTAATGCAATGAGTATTCTTTCGGTTTCCATGAATCATCTCTAATGATCCCTATAAATGCTTCCCTGAGAGAAGGTTAGACGTTTCTACTGGCTTGCATTCATTCTTTCTTCTTTCGAATTGTCTCTTTGCATAGGAAAGCTCCCGTAAAATGTATGGGAGAGGTTCCACTATTCAAAACATTAACAACATTAGGAGTGTCATGTCGGCATTGAAACTCTAATAAATTCAGACCGCCATGCTAGTAGTTGGTGATTACACCCTGGTATCAGCCACAGACAATAATAGAGCAAATATGGCTCTAGGGGGTTGCATCCTAATGAATAAACAAATGATGGAGTTTGGTTTGAAGGTACCATATACCGATTCGTTCGCTGAAGTGTTGTAGCAATGAAATATATTTCTAACTTTGTTAACTCCTGAATTTTAGTGCCTAATTGTCGCTGTGACTTCCCTATTAGAGTTTTGTCATTTTCGTTTCGATTTTGATGTCTTGGCGTCCCTTTTCCTCTGGTGAGATGCACGAAAAATGGTTTAGTTCGAGATCGGCATAGGCTGCAAACTCATCTCGAATCCGATTGGGCGTTTCATTACAAGAAATCCACTAGGTGACTGGACGCACAAGTACTTTTTTGTAGAATTCTGAAAAAATGATCTTATGCTAACGCTTCCTAGTGCTGATGGAAGGCCTATACTTGGATCGCAGCCTGTAGACCATTCTTATCATTTTCGTTTTGTGTATTTTGTTGGCAGTTATTGTAAGTCTATGCAAAGGGTTATCCTAATCGATTCTTTCATAGATGATCAAATGCTATATTTGGCGGGTTTGCTAATAGGAGAAAAGAGGAGAATTGATAGGCCTCTTTTAGTTAACTAAAAAGAGATCATGTTGACTAATATTTCAGGTTTCATGGATGACTCTTTGTTGAGAGAGATCACAATTGATTCGGATTTGTCTGTAGGAAATTCTTTGGCAAAGACCGATGGGCTGTCTGAGACCCAAGCCTTATAGCACTTCCCCCAATGAAAAGGAGGAAGATGGTTCAGTCTGATTCTCCATCGGGGAGTGAACCTGAAGCAGATAAGGAAATCAAGGAGCGCATGCTTTTGGTTCCATTAAAAATATTCAAGGTTGAACCAGAGGGGTTAGATAGCGCTGGTCATGCTCTATCAATCAGGAATGATGGAGTTTCGCTATCAGAGAGACTTGATAGAAATCTACTGGTCATTGCGGAAGCTAGGGCGTCAAGGGAGACAGTGACACTTGTCGAAGAATTGTCTGGCCCGTCGAGCACGATTCCATGTGGCCTTCTCGTAAGGGGAAATGCAAGATATTTGATAGAACAACTATCGCTCTTTCTATCCCCATCTGTTCCTTTCATGGTGACAAGGTGTCGAAGGAGAGAGGAATGGTGGCCATTAGCTTTGGGGATAAGCAGTATAGTTACGTGGACTTAGCTGAGGCAGAAAAAATAGCTGATTGGCTCGACTTTCATTGCTGCGATTTAGAGCTGCACAGAATATCCATGGAGCAAACTGGCAAGGCTCTTAAGTCTTTTAACTTAATGGTATTGTCTTCTGAATTCTCCTCATTTTGTCTTCATGTCACCACCCAATTCTCAGATCGACCACGCGACAACCGCCGCGTCATCTCAGTACATGGGTAAAACCTCCCCATCTACCGGGACTCCGCAAGGCTATCAAATCCACAAGAATTCATCAAAAGCATAAAATTCTTCAAAAACAAGAAATCACAAAAGCATTACACATGCAAGGAGCCCATCCGGCTCATTCCTGGTCGTACAAACACACATATTGACACACATCGGGGAGTGGGATCCTGTACATGCAATCATACATTAGCACACATCGGGGAATGGGAACCTGTACATGCACGAGTACACATCAACACACAACGGGGAGCGGGAACCTGTACATGGACGCATGCGATGTGACCATCATGGCCACTCTAAAAGTATTTAACAAACAAGAAGTCCCAAAACATAACCGTCAGATTTTACCAACACTTACCCGAGGAAAACAAGCCAGTATCGGTAAAATCCTAACAGTATAAGTTGTACAGAACTTCACAAAATCAAAGAAAAAGCATCAAAACTAAGATTTACAGTCCAAATGTCCCAGTACAGATATAAACAGTTTTCCAAAACTAGAGAACTCAAAAGAAATAAAAACAAATCAAAAATTGTCGGATTTTATCAATACTTGCCAACAACTCGGCCAGTATCAATAAAATCCGCACGGCATGGGATGTACAGACTTCCCTTTCCATGTTTTGTAAGCTATCAATCTCCAAAAGTAACCCTGCATGTCAAATACCTATCTAGTCCGCAAAAAATACTTCACAAACTCCGTCGAGTAGTCTCTCAACTAAGTCTCCTCTGAAAAATGGGGAGAGAGAGGGGTGAGTATAGGGGTATACTCAGTGAGTGGAGTGCAATGGTGTGATTGTGTTCATAAATAAGGTGTGAATGTGGGGCAGTCAAATCATATCTCATAAATCATTTCATGTACATAAAATCATTTCAATAAATCACTTGTCACAAATATGCATCCAAATCAATCATCTTTTCAAAAAAATCCTGGGGTCCCATCGAAATATGCTTTCGTCTCAGGGCGGCCAAACCCAGACGAAAGCCCGCCAAGGGTTTTTCTATCCAATGTCTCAAAACAAACCTCATTCCTTGGCGTTGGCTTGTACATCACCGGGGTGCACCAGATCTAGTACGACATCGATAGAGGGAGGGATGTCTAACTCCCCCGCGCATCCAAACCCTAGCCCACGTCACCCCGTCGGGTCGCTCCGTGGGGGGTATGACTATAGTCATCTACGGCACCCTCCATTTCTCATTCAATCCATTTCTCAACAATGTGCCATGATTTTCAACAACAAATAATCCATAATCTCATGCCAAAGCAGTTCATAGAACAATATCAAATATCACATGGCATAAAAGCATTTATAAACACAATGGATGCATTCATATTTCACAATCCAGTTCAAACGGCCCATAATCACAAAACAATTTACATAAATCATGTAAAAATATTTCAAAATCATTTTCAAAGCAATTTTAAAACATGTTTCTCATTTACGAACACAATGAACCGTCCACTCACCTCTAGAGAGGGTATTCACTCTCTATTTCCACAATTAACCCAAAATGACTCCTTTCGAGTCTCCAAAGGTCAACCTAAACCAATCAACATGAATAATTATCAATTAAAGCTCTATTAAAGGGCTTTCAAATTCCCCTTTTATGTACAATAGCCTTAACTTGCATAATTACGTTCCAAAACTTTCGTTTCCTCAAGCTAGTATCATTTCAAATTACCAACGACTTTAAATTTACAATATTCCTCAATTTTATCCATTTTCTCCCGAATTACTTAATATTAATTTAATTCGCGCCAATTTCAATTCAAATCCCAAGGAAAACTACGTAATTCAATCAAATAAAACTCTAATACTATCTACGACCTTCTCACATGCTTCACAGTCCAATTTACATCAAATTCTAGACCTAACCTCAATAATTTCATACAAATACTTAGGGAAATATATTTCTTTCGAGTCTCATACATTTCAGAATATATATATATAATTTCTACCTAAATTCAACAAAAATAAATTCAAATTATTGAAGGGATTGAAAATCCCTCACCTAGGGTTTTTTCATGGTTCGCAATCCTCGCTCAGATGCCTTCTCAATCCATTCTCAGACCTGCAAAACTCCCAATTTAAAGTAAATTTCAGTAATCTAAAACTATTTCCTAAGAAAATTTCAAAACCCTAGAATTTGGGTTAGGGACCGAACCTCACCTATGCAGGAAATTGGGTTGCAGTCTAGGGTTTTCAAAGTCTCGATGGTGGGTTGCAGTGAGGGCTTTCAACAGGAGAGAGCTACTCTCAGGAATCACCGCGCGAGTGAGCAGTGGAGTGGGAGGCAAAGATCTCTGCCGTCGCGCGCGAAAGAGACGAAGAGCAACTCCATTCGTGCGCGGGAGAGACGAAACAGAGAGTGAAACAGAGGGAGAGACGAGTGAGTGAGAAACAGAGAGATGGCGCGAGAGAGACGAAGAGACAGTGAGACAGAGCGAGACGGAGAGATGGTGGCTCACGATGGTCGCGTAGGGTGGTCGGAACTTGACTGTTCACGGCAGCAGAAGGGGAAATCGATCGAGAGAGGGAGCGAGAGGCGAGAGTCGAGAGTCGAGAAAGAGACAGAGAGTTCGCGGGAGGGAGAGAGCGCGAAGAGAGACTGTGGGAGAGAGAGAGAGACTGAGGGACAGAGCGAGACTGAGAGAGAAAGACGAAGAAGGGAGGTGGCGGTGGTGGTGTCCGGTGGTTGCAGTAGCGGAGGAAGGCGGTGATGATGGCGGTCGATCGCGAGAGGGGGAGAGGGAGAGAGCGCAGAGAGGGAATGTGAGGTTCGATTAGGGCTATTAGCCCTAATCGATTTGGGGAAAAATGAGGGTGCTGCGTTTCACCCCGAAACGCAGCATCTCCTCTTTCTTTTTTTTTTAATATTTAATAACTATATAATATATATATATATATATATATATGTATTTTTCTCATCACATTGGATGTTCCCCAATTTACCAAAAATAAAATATACTACGAATTTGTAATACGGCATTTCAATTATACCAAAAATTTAAAATTAAAACCCCAAAATCGAAAATCGATAAAATTCGAAATTTTCTACTTTCTTATAGAAATATTTACAAAATACTCAACGTCGAGTTTCCAGTATTACACTTCATCTTATCGTAAAATGATCTAATTTCTCTTTTCTTGCAGATGATGGCTCTAGTAGAATTCTAAGAGCGGTAGAGGAAACAGACTATTGGACATTTGGAGGAGAAAGTCTATCGATTAAATGCCCAAGTTGAGGTCTTACAGGGCACCACGGATCAAAAAGAGAAAAGCATAGGAATAGAGGAGGCGTTCGAGACCTCGCTAATTGAAAAGCAAAAGGAGATTAAGAACCTCCGAGGTTATTATAAGCAATTAGAAATTGAGAAAAAGGCCCTTGAGGGGTGGTATTGCTGAGATATTGGCTTAATTGCATGAGGAGTCTCTCCAGGTGGCAGAATAGAGAGCAATTGAATCGGAAAATATTTTACTCCAATGTGCTGCTTCCTCTAGAGATGCTCAGCGTGAGTTGACAGAGAGGCTATGATGTACCGAAGAGATAATTTATCGATTGAGATTGGAGGGAGCTTTGCTTTTAGTTAAGGAGGTGGCCAATCGAGATACAATGAGTGGGGATGTAGCCTTTGTCGGAATGACTGGTGCCCCAGTCGAAACTAATGCAGCTAACGTAGAGGTTTTCCTTCGAGAGGCCTCTATTTTTCAAAAGCCCCTGTAATTTTGATGCCATTGTATCACAATGATTTTTAATGAAAGATTCTTTCATGCTTCTTTTCATTCGATATGTGTCAATAACAAGGGATATTCCCTTTATAATCTCGAATGGACTTCTCGATTATATCTTGTTGTTCTGGGCTCTTCTAAGGAATATTGGTCCGTCTTGGGGCGTCTCAATACATGAGTTTTCATAAGTGTCTCTAGTCTTTCGAGAAATGTTCGCTAGGAGGGAGGAGGGTAGAAATATCCTGTGCCGAGCCAGGGTGCTAGAGGTCTATTTGGGGAATAGACCTTTTCGTTCGATCAGGGTGACAGAAACCTGTTCGGGGAGATAGATTCCTCTTTTTGGTCTAGGCGACGGAGGCCCGTTCGAAGAGATAGATCATTTCATTTGGTCAGGACAACGGAGACCCATTCAGGGAGATAAATCTCTTCGTTTGGTTAGGGCGACGTAGACCCGTTCGAGGAGATAGATCTTTTCGTTTGGTCGGGGCGACGAAGACCCATTTGGGGAGATAGATCCCTTTGTTTGGTCAGGGCGATGGAAACCCATTCGGGGAGATAAATCCCTTCATTTGGTCAGGGCGACGGAGGCCTGTTCGGAGAGATTGATCTTTACGTTGGTTAGGCGATGGAAACCCATTTGGGGAGATAGATCCATTCGTTTGTGTATTTCTTTCCCATAGGAAGTGGGAGTTCGATAGGATGCAGTCAATAAGGCATACGTGTGTTCATTATTAGAGAGAGGAACATTATAATAAGAATATAAGAGACATGTAAAGCTCATTGAAGCATACTGTACGACTATTTTGGGATAGAGGCTGAAGACTCCTGATCACAGGACAAGATCCTAACTTCGAGTGGAGTTCTAAACTTTACCTTCATGTGTTTAGTGTTGGGTAGAGCTTCTAGGGCATTCAAACCCAGTCTTCCTAACATCACATTATAAGGCGATGGGAGATTGACTACATTGAAGGTTGTTGTAGCTGTCGCGTGATCGGGAGACGAGCGCAACATGATCAGGAGAAGAATAATCCCTTCGAGGTATATCCGTTCGTCAGAAAACCCTTTGATTGGACTCTCATGGGGTTGTAGATGTGCGGGGTTATAACCTATTCACTTGAAAGCATCCCAATATAGAAGGTCAAACTCTGCTCCTTGATCGATAAAGATCTTTCGGGCTTCATATGGGCCTATTTTGACAGTGATGACGAGGGGTCGTGGCGATTTGGATTTACGTCAACTAAATATTTGTCGGTGAACCGATGATTGGTCGCTTACTTTTTGCTTCCTTTTTAATGTGAGTTGCTAGTACTTCTAGAGGAAGAGGGACAGAGACGTTAGGCGAATAAAAAATAGGTGTAATCAGGCGTTCGACCTTATTTCCTTGTGTACCATCTGAGGGGTTTGGAATGTCCAACGGGGGTTGAGATGTTCGAGAGGTTCATTCCTCGCAAATTTGGAGAATGACTCCGTCCTGACGGTTAGTCGATGATGGATCGACGAGCCGATTGTTTGGTTCATTCCACCTTGGCAGTGCTTGTCTATCGGAGTACGACGTATCCCTTCATTCTCTATTGATGAACCTTCGTAACTTTCCACTTCTGATAAGGAATTCAAGCTCATCTTTGAGTCTTCTATAGTCGTCAGTCATGTGGTTATAATAGCGGTGGAAATGACAGTATTTGCTTCTGTCTTTCTTGGGTTCAACCTCTGCAGGTTGAGGAGGCTATCAAATATAAGAGTGGTCCCTAATTTGGAATAGAATTTGACTAAGAATTTCATTTAAAGGAGTGTAGGTGTTAAACCTTTGAAAAGGTATAGGACCTGGTCGGTTTCTTTTTGGTGAGAGCCGTCGGGGCGATTAACTGCGTTCTCCCCTAGATAATCAATTCCTCTTTTGGTCGAAGGTTTTGTTATTTTCAGCCGTGATGTACTTTTCAGCACGAGAGTAAAATTCCTGGATAGTGGAGGGAGGCTTTTCCGTGATCGAGACTTTTATGTCGGAGGGGCATAACTCAGTAAGCAGCGCCGTTAATGCGATAGAGTGGTTCAAGGACAGAACTTTCATCATCTTTGTCTTGAACCTCTCCAGGAACTCCCACAATGGTTCGTCCTCCTTTTGATGCAATGACAATAGAGAGATGGATTTTCTCTTTGTTTCCTTACTTATCACAAAGTGAGTCTCGAACTATTATCAAAATTGGGAGAAAGTTTTTATACTCAACGGCGGAAGTGAGTTGAACTATGTTAATGCATTCCCCTTGAGAGTGGTAGTGAAGTGCTTATACATGACGACGTCAGTCATGTTTCTTGAGACCATTACCATCATGAAGTGAGTCATGTGGTCATAAGAGTCGGTTGTTCCATCATATCTTTCCATGGGGGCAAAAGCATGTCATTAGATATCGGTTCCGAAGAGACCTTGGGTCAAAGGGCGAAGCATTAGAGTAGAAGGGGCTCTGGTCTTCTCGAGCATTGGCCCGCTTGAGTTCATCGGCGACAAGTTGCTCAACTTGTCTTCTTAGATCTTCGAAGTTATGGTAGGAAGTCATCGATGGCTCATAGCTAAGTGGTGGTATTTATTGTCGAGGACAGTTGCGTCCAGGTCCTCCCGAAGAAGAGTGGCCCTCGGGCCTCACAGCTCGACTAAGACCTTTTAATTGTTTACTTATGTCATGAATTCTTGACTCTAGTTTGTCCATCTAGGCTGACTGACCCGTTCTGAAAGTATCGACATAGGAACTGTGGCTGGGCATTCCTGAAACCTAGGCTGCCGGACCTGTTCCAAGCGGGGAGGTTGGTCATGAGTAGGAGGATTATCAATAGGTCGAGTGGGTGCCACAGGAAGGGATGCATCAGTAGGGGTAGCGGTATGACCATCTACTGTAGAGACGGCCCTCGATGCTGTTTTGGTTCTCTGCCTTGGAGGCATATCGGTCTGATAGTTCTGAGTGTTTAGTAAAGATTCTCTAGTCTATTTCTCATAGACAGCGCCAATCTGTGGGAGGTGGGTTTCGACTCCACAGATCTAACTCCTTGTGACTCGAACGGGTGATCAATAAGAAGGTTTGAAACCTACAAAAGATCGCCAGAGGGTGCTCCAGTAAGGGAGATTTCAACGGTCAAGTAAAAAAAAGTGATTTTCGAAAGGATAAATAGACTGAGAAGAATGGATGATGGATCTTGTTTCCTTGTGGAGTGATCCAGAAATTCCGAAACATAAAAAATTTGATGTGGTCATCATTTAGGAAGTTAAATTATATAAAAAGATTGTTTCTCTTATCGATTAAATTATCAAGATTTCCTTCTTTATAAGGAAGATACGTTTTGTGAAGAAATAAGAAACTCAATCAAGACGAAATTCACTTGAGCATCACCGACCAAGAATAGAAGCATTCGATTTTTTTAGTAGCCATCGGCCAGACGAGAAAGAGAAAAGTGGCATTCGGTTCTACCGAACGTTTTTGTAGATTGGACCACATAAACCTCATCAGGAGTCAGACGATTAGTGAGTAGGATTCCATGGAATTAAGCTCCTTCGAATGGTCGAGGCAACTGAGACCCATTCGAGGAGGTAGATTTCATTGGTAGAGTAGGGCGATATAGCCTCATTTTCGTGTGAATGGATTGTATACATTGGATTGCGGGCCTTATGCTGCTGTTGGGCGAGACCCATTCTATGTGGTGAGCTTTATGAAGCGGGTTCCATCAGTAGGGTTGATAGTTTGAAGATGTGAGCAAGGTACTGCATCATAGTCTATTGGGTCCATCAACAACTCTTTTATCATTCATGATTTTATCTATTTAATTTTTATCATTCATGATAAGTGGCCTAATTGACAAACAAATTTTTGACATATATATATATATATATTGATTTTCACTTGTCGGTATTTGGTTACTTCAACTAATTTGGTTGAGTATTGTAGAGTCTCGTTATAAGATTGACTCTCTCAATTTTTATCTTTTCATTGCCTAAACTCAAATTCAAGATGTTGGTTAAGGGGATCTAACGCTCTATCACTACACTGACAGGAGATCGGTAGATTTTTAACATATTTAATGTAGTAGAAATTATATCATTCATTTTCAAACCTTTCAAAACAATCCCCAAATAAATATAATACCATGAATTGTACGATATTATCAAATCAAAATGGCTAGGGAAAGGAAAGATTTTTTTTTAAATAATTTTTTTAATATACTTTTCAAATGGATCGAACAGAGACCAGTGTTTTAAAAGTCGAATCGGAGTATGAACCGGTCACATTAAGGGATTATGGATCATTTGGTCAAACTGGTCAGACTAGATAAAAAAATCGGATGACGTCATAAGTAAATTTAAATTATAATATATTAATAATTTAAAAATTTTGTTTATCTAATCACAAATATTAATCAAATCATATTCAAAATATATAAAATTAATAAAATATAATTTATTCATCTAAATATCATATATCATTCAATATGAAATATCAATCAAATTTATTTAAACCTAATTTAAATGATAGAATTGAACACATTAAAATCTCAAATAAAGAAAAAAATGAAAAAAAAAATACCCCATAGTGAGGGGAAAATATCTAAAGAGGTGAGAAAATAGAAGAAAAATGAAGAAAAAAAAAAGAGAGTCCGGTGGTTGTGATAACTGAAGCATTGAGATTTTTGCTTGGTTCGATTCCTAACCTTGTCATTTTTTCATATGAAAAAAGAGAGAGGAAAAAATCAGGTTTGATCGGTTCAAGTCCGTTCACGGTCGAATCCGAGTCTTGATCGATCTTTTAAAAATCCGATTTTATTAAGGAATCTAGATTGGATTCTGGTTTGAGTCTCGGTTGAATCGATTCAATATGTCAAACCGAACTGAATTTCAAAATATAGACAAAGACAAGACAGGGTTAGCTATACCATGGAGTAGAATCATATTGATTTGGCAAGATATTAGCATCAGTACAAATCTCTCTGGGAGTCACTGAATTTCATGATTTCACATATTATAATCCAATCTTCAAGTCTTGGGAAAGATACCCAATCAAAGTACTATGCAATGGAATCTAAAGGTGGTCAACTTTGGCTTGACCAGACAGCTAAGTCTAGTGTGTACCATGTAATGCCTAATCTTTTGGTTTAATCATTAGAAGGCTTAATCAGAGATTAACACTTGTTTTCAGTGGAAAAGTGGGGCTAAAGTTTTCTTAGTAAGCCAAAAGAAGATGTGTAAAGTTTCACTGAAGCAGAAAAAGAGCAAATAAATTAAGGTAGGTTGATTTGAATTCATGTGCATAGTAACATGAGTATTGGAATAATATAATCTTCTATTGAAGATCACAATGAAATCAAACGCCCCCCCCCCCCAAAAAAAAGACACCCACCCAGTAAGCACATAACCATCCTTATAGTCAATCTAACATCACATGATTCTTCAGCTTCCAATTGAGTCCAAATTTGACAAAGATATGAATAGATTTCTTGTCAAGCTTCAAGCACAAGTAAAGCAATTTGATTAACCACAAAAACACTAAGATAAGACCAAGATTAGGTTAAAAGGGTTTACCCGGTGTAAAGAGTGGTTTTTGACTTAATGTGGGGTAGGGAAAAGGGGGAAAGACGGACATATATGTTCGTAATCTTTCTCTTATATTTTTATAAAAATACTGTTTTCACGCCATGGATTCGTGATTTCGAGATCACCAAAAGAGCAATCCCTCCGTTGCATCAAGATTCGAACCAAGATTAGGTTAATTTTTTTTTTTTTTTGAATGGGCTAGATGTTAAAAATTTTGTTAGCATGCTATCAAAGATTCCTAACAAGGAACTCAATTTTTTTATAGTCTTATATTATAGTACAATGCATAGTTAATTCGGAGTAGTTATCGCAAAGCACATGTGGGGAGCATGCAAATCTATACATCAACATATAGACGTAGCTTTCTTCACTTCTATACATCTATGTTTCAATTTCAAGAGTTAGAACACTACCTAGTAGTGCCTCATGAAGATCAAGCATGAGATGTTGGTGGTTCTCTTTTTGCTTCAGATTCTGGTGTGCTCTTCAATGTCACTTCAACATGAGACAAGCGAAAGACTCAGCAATATCTCAAGGAAAATGTTGTTGTCTTTGGATTCAATTTCTGCGCATCTGAAGAAGCTGAGTGCTGACATGAGAAAGCCCAAGAAAGCTGTGGAGCCAAGCCTAAGGAAGGTGCCCCCAAGCTTACCAAATCCTACTCAAAACAAGTAGTTCTTGTAGCCGAGGAAGAGATTTAGTTCTCATAGTCGTCTATTTTAAATTTAAACTTCGTTTAGTTCCATGTTCTCATAGTTTTAGTGTACAGAGACCCAAGATGAGTGCTCTCCTATTTCGAATTTCCTAGAGCTTCGGGTAGTACAGCCAAGACGGCGACAGGTTCTCTGCCCCTGCAGGAATAGAGCAACAGAAATTTTGAGAATTTAAGAGAAGGTCACGATGAGAAATTGGCTCTAGTTTTTGTAATCCTCCAAAATATCTATTTTATTTTTGTTCCATCCCCCCCCCCTCTTTTTTAGTTCTACAAGTTTGTGTAAATTAGATCAGATATATTTGTATCATGTGTTTCTCAAAGATCTACTTTTCTTAGGATATTTGAGAATAGACAAATGAAGAAATTTGCAATTATTGCTCAAATTTTTCTGCTCTTTTTAATGCTTAATTTTTTTTCAATGAAATAATGTTGATCTCATGCGATATAAGTGAGAATATGGGCAATTAACCTTACTGAATCTTGCATAAAATATCTTATATTATTTTTATTTTTGGTAAAAATAGAATTTCATTCTATTTATTTTAAATTGGTCATTCCACATTGATCATAAATGTATTTCGAAATATTATTACTTTTTAAATAACTAAAAGTAACTTATTTTTGGGCAAACCCTGCAACCTACAAAATTTTTTAAGTTTGTGTAGTTTACAAGTCAATTTTATTTTTAAGAGTTCATATTTACATTCGAGAGAGAGAGAGAGAGAGAGAGAGAGAGTCCTTGCAATGTGGAAGGGAGTCCACTTATGATTGCAACGTGTATTTAGACGTGTCAATCGTGTCGTGTCATATCTAATAAAGTTGTGATGTATTCGTATTTTGTGTCAAAAATCTAAACCCATACATAACTCATTTTGCTATCATATCGTGTCGTGTTTAACCAATTTATAATCATATCTTGTCATGTTTACCTGTTTAATTCATTTAATTTGTAATCAAATTAAAATAACTCACTCAACCTGTTAATTTATCAATTTATTTTAGCATGATTTTGGAATTCAATTAATTTCTAAATATAAAATATCTATAAATAAAAATATTACATCACTAATCATATGATTACATCATTTGCAATAGAAAAATATCTAAAATATTATAATTTTTTACATAATTTTATCGAGTCAAACAGGTTAATCCATTAATTTTGACACAACACGACCTGTTTAATTTTTATCGAATCATCTATTTAATCCAACAGATTGACACGATATGATCAATTTTTAAATGAGTTATAACTATGTCAACCTGTTTATAACTCAAAACAAATTCATATCAACCCAAACCCACCAATTTCATATCATATTCGTACCGTGATAACGTATCATGGCAAAAATTGCCACCGTTATTAGGTCTATAGGAAACGAGCAATCTCTATCTAGGAAGCCCAAGCCCATTAAGACGAATGATCTCATGGGCTTCAACAAAATTTTCATTACAGCCAGAACATAATTTGGGTATGGCATTGGAAACTAGGCCATTGAAACTCCTTCGGCAACAGATCTGGCCCAGACGCTATTTTAATTTATTTTTTTTGGTACCCTCAAACCCGGTCCACCATCCGATGTTTGGAATTTCACCCTGATTAATCTGAATTAATCCTATTAAGATCCTTCTTAGAGAATAGGGTTATCCCAATATAATCGATTATGTGTCCAAGTTGCGAGTTACACTTGTGACGCTATGGAAATCTAGAAAGTGAAAATGCCCGGTTGCCACGCCCCTTCAGATTAATTTGAGCTTGCTTGCGTATTATTTTATAAAATTAATTACTTTGATGTATACACATTAAAATACAGGGAAATATTTTATTATAAAATATTTAATATATATTATCAGTGGCTCATCTTTAAAATAATATATATTTTTTAAAGCAATCAAGCTTAGTAAAATCCCAAAACTATTCCAAAAATGCTCAAACTTGGTATTAATAAAAGGAAGCAACCAAGAGCCATATAAAAGAAAGTCTCGAATTTGAGCATGGGAATGAAAAAAAAAAGATTTGAAAAAGATAATTTTTTTAATGAACCTTACATTGTTTGAATAGGGTTAATTGAATAAATTCTGGATCTGATTGATTGATCGGGTAAAAAAAAAAAAAAAAAGAAAGAAACATGACACAAACAAGATCACAGGCCCAAAAAATGGCACTAGCTGTTGTGGTGAATGTGAGGAGAAACAGAGACCAAATTCAAAAACAACTTTGATTTGCATGGCTCTAAGTTTCAAAATTTTTCAAAATGGGTCAAACGGGGATTTCAATTGCACTTTAAAGTGACAAGACAACCATAACCTCTTATCCATATTGGAATAAAAATCTATTGAGAAGCTTCAAGCCTTCACTTTTTGAGGAAAAAGCATACCCCTTATTTTAATCACAGGAAGACGACCAAAAGAACCTATGTGCCTCTCTCTCTCTCACATCTAAAGGTGGGAAAAGAAGTATTGGAATAAAGAAACCGAAGAAAGCATCAGAGATGCTTCTAATTTCTATTCGCTTTCTTATTTATTATACTATTAGTTTCTTATTTTGCAGACAAAAGACACTGTCCCATCAGTACTAAATCAATAAATAGAAACCTCTTCCAAATGCATGTGCTTCACTTCACTGCCCCCAATCCCTTTCATATCGCCCTTCAACTTCTACCCCTTGTTACCTTATACACCTAGTACTTTTGTAGCACACATCAAAATTATCACCCTTACAAAAGAAAATAATAGTAATAAATAAATAAAATTATAGTCAAGGTTAGTCTCTTGTGACAAACTCGGTTCAGAAATTTTCACTAATATAAAATGTCAAATTTTATGATAACTAACTCAAAATTCAAAATACACTATAAAAATATAAACACTCTATATATTAAAATCTAATTTTTAAGCTAAAAGATAAGCTTTCGACATGATATAGTATTAGGGTACAAAACTCACATTAACCCTACTCACTAAAACCCACGTGTATCGAATTAGTCATCTATATCGACGCAACTAATTTTTAAGATATGAATAAAATTCTGATGATTTAATAATAAATAATTATAAAATAATAAATTCAAATAATATAGAATCAAAATTTTAACACCAATAATACGTAAAAAAGGGTGCGAATTAACAATCTCAATCAAGGCACAGGTGACCTAAGGGTTAATAGAGTAGTTGATAACTTGACGATAGCCGGATACTAAGAATGTATTGTTTACGATAATATACGTCAATACATGATTTCATCGATCCTATACCATACCCAAGTTTCATGTGAATGCATGTGTTTGTTGAGTCATTATAAAGTTTTCCTCCCCTTTTTTGTTTTCTCCAAAAAAAAAAAAAATGAATAGTTGTCCCTTCATATAGCTAGGATACACACTGTTGATTTTTGCTGTAAAATGCTTTGATACGTTGTAGGCACTATGATATTGTACAAGGTGCCCCCGGGGGGAGGGGGGATATAAAAGCACTTGAGATAGAATAAAGGAAAAGTGTTTAGCACCCAAATGTGAAAAGAGAGATTTTACGTCACACCGTAATCAAAGGCTTTGTGACTGTACTTTTTCCTCTATTTTTCTTGTGTTATGTTCAAATATTAAGAAGTTTAAATTTGAGGTCGGATAGTTTCCATGAGAGAGAGAGAGTCCAAACCTAGTCAACAATCCAGTGTACCAGGACCTCTGTGTGTGTGTGTGAGAGAGAGAGAGAGAGAGAGATGGGTTGTTGGGCAAGAGGGTCGGGGAGCAGGTAACCCAATTTTAACCAAAATTTCAAAAAATTCTAGCGAACTGAGTGGTTCATTTATATCAGCCTTAAAACCCATATTATTTTACTAATTTCCAAAAGGCCCTGGTAAAGTCTCC
This sequence comes from Dillenia turbinata, assembly GCA_037126225.1. NCBI lineage: Eukaryota > Viridiplantae > Streptophyta > Magnoliopsida > Dilleniales > Dilleniaceae > Dillenia > Dillenia turbinata. The sequence goes on along the minus strand of JBAMMX010000004.1, from coordinate 8,421,007 downwards.
TCCACCCATACAACTCCATTAGTTTAGACTTTGGAGAGTGACTAATGTGACCCAATTGGTTAAAAAAATTTTGGGATCAGCCCTTAAGATGTGGTACAATGTGGCATGGATTAACTGGAATCTGAAGTGGGTCCATTTTTTTAACAATCCCTTGAGTTGGGTTCCATCAAAATATTCAGAAAAACTTGAGCTGCAATAATTATTGATGAAGAGAGATCCTAGAACTGACACTTCAAGTGGAATTGAAAATTTGCTGACCAAGCACATGTTCCAAGGAAAAATCAAATCAAGCTAATTTTAAGGAAATGCAACATTACAACTTGCAGTGGCAAAGCCTAAAATGACCAAGTTCATTATACAAGAATTGCACAAATTTCCACAACCAACCATGCACAATTCTCCCTTACCCCCATCAAAAAACAAAGTTCAAGTCCAATTCTCTCCAAATTCACCAATTTAACATGCTTTCAAATGCTTCTAGCCATCATCTCTTGGAATCTCCTATAAGATTCTTGCTTCTCCAACCTGAATTTTTCATGGCAATTTGCAATGAACAAGTCTGCGAGGCGATCAATCTCATTGATTTCTTCCTCAACCCTAGAATTTCCACCAGCTTTCTCTTCCAGCCAATGTAGGTACCCTGAGAGCTGTGACTCGTTTCTGTCTTCACTATCTTGAGTGGGAACAGTTTTGTTCCATGTGGAATCGTAGAAGAAATGATGCCTACCTGATAGCCCTTCAAGAATTGGTGAAGGCACAGGCAAAACATGTGAAGAACACCAATTGTAGTGTAGTCTAAATGATCCAAACACATTCTTGTTCTTGTTCTTCTTTAGAGGAATCATGATTTGAATGGTTGGGCTCTCCTTGAGAAGCTCAATGAGAATGGATTTCGCTTTGGCAAACGAGCGGGCGAGTCGATTTAGGTGAGAGAAAATGAGGGTGTGGATTAAGGTCTTGATTTTCATGGAGGTTAAGGTCGTAGAAGTTGGTGACTTTGTTGAGAAGACATGAAGAGAGTGAAGAGACTTTGGATGAGATGGGCCAAACATTTTTGTTTTTGAGTTGAGGGGTGGGGGTTCACAGGTTATGTTTGAGTGGCTTATAAGGTGTCTTGTTTCCTAACATGCCCTTCAAGATTGGGGTAATTTAAAGAAATAGAAAAAATGGTATTTTTTTAATAGTGAGTTGTTTGTTCTTTTTCTTTTTGGATTTTTTTTCACTAGATGAGGACTTGCATACAAAAGCTGTGAGTTTGGTTGCAATAGACACTTCACCTACTGGTCTCTTTCTAATAGTTAACCCAATTTTCAATGTCATTTTCAGCAACAAAATTGTGTCTCAAACTGAAGCACACCAATTATTAAAAATGGGCTTAAATCCCCAGAAAGAAAATGCAGAAGGGCTTACCATGAGCACCATAGCTAGTCAAGCATAGGACAACTTGAACAAGTTTTATTATGCTTAAGTAGTGTGTCTAAACCAACAAAATGGTACTCTCTACTTGCCCATGAGAGTCGATGCCACAAACAACATGTGAATTTGTAGAATCTAAACAAGATAAAAAGCTAAAGAAAGTAATTAAGACATCGTAATGACCAAATAAATTTTGTAATAACGGTAGGGTAGATGGACCAGCTCACCCTTTTCATGAACAAAAGTAACAGTCCGTTAAGACCCTGTTAAAAAGAGATAAAGGGAGTATAAATAATCTAATGGTTAGTGTACTTAATAACTTTTTAATGGGAGTGATTTCGAGTGACAACAGTGATTTTGATTTATCTAATAGTTATATAGTAGTGATTTTGGTTTATTTAACAGTTGTAGGAGAAAGAGTTAACCCCTGTGTAGTTCTAGAATGTTTTTTTTTTTTTTTTTTAGTTTTAATACATAGAAATTCGAATTCCAAATTAAAAAAAAAAAGGGAATGGTGATAGTTGAGTTAGCTAATTGATTAGAAGGTTTTTTTTTTTTTTTTTTTTTTTTTTTTTTTTTGTGAAAACAAAAGGAGAGACGAAGAGTATATTTTTTTTTCTTTTCTTTCTTTTGCGAGAAGCCTAGTCTTGTTGGTCTTATCATAAAGTCTACACAAATGGAGAGCATCTGAAACAATGACATAAAGCAAAGGGTGTCTGAACAATAGGCAAAAACTGGGAGCGGACTTTAGTCTGTAAACACAAAAAGGCACAGAGGAACAATGAATTGCAGAAACTTTCCTTCGAAATTATTCCCTCAGAATCTCTTGTCTCCGTCACATAAAAGTCCCATGTCTTCAACGTTTCAACTTCCAAGATTTTTAGAAATTTCAATTTTCGTAGTCTCCTTAGATAACAGCACTGGGCAAACCATTTCTCTATGAATAGATGCATACACAAAGTAAATGGAAACGGCCAAGTGATTATGAGACATGCCGCAACAAACAGAGATCACATGAACCAAGCAAAGCACTAGAATGATTCTGAATGACAACAAATATTCTTGATCTCCATTTTCACATAAAATCTGTTCCTTTTTCTTTTCTATCAAGAGAACAACCTGAAAAAATTCCAATTTTGAATAAATAACTCGTACCCAAAACTAAACAGGAATCCTAGGTGGTTGAAATTGTCACCTTTACCATTGTAATGTTCCTTTGCCCTTTACTACATCAGAAATCCTTGCCTGCTCTTCATCCAAAAAAAAAAAGAATGAAATTCTTGCCTACAATATAAGGCCTAAGGTTCGAGTCCCACCCACACCTTGTTCCACCAAGAAAAAATTAAAGTTTTTAGTTGAATGAAGTCTTCAAAACCACCATGGAGATCTTATCAAAGGTTTGACAAGAGTAGCAAGTTTTTCCTACCTAATGGAAAGTGCATGCACACAGCATTAGTGTACGTAATGTGTACCTTGGAATGCAAAGCATCTTTGCATGAGGTGCGTCGATCCATTCAATTATTTTCTTGTAGCAACGCATACATGGATACTAATTAATCTTCACTCCTTTTGACACATTCACAGAGAGAGAGAGAGAGAGAGAGAGAGAGAGAGGTAATCAATCATTGGTAGCTTCGGTGATCTCAAACCCAATGATCATCTGCACATGGGAAAGGTTAGTAAAGGCGGAAACAAGTGACACAATCTCCGTCGTGCATCATTTTCATTTACAGTTGTGATGGATTTGCATACATGTAACTCGGATTACAATTTGATCATTGCTGACATCTTACTTTTGGTAACAAGTTTCGCGTGCAGGCACCAATTTCCATATCCTAAGCTTTGTTGTACCAGGCAGCATCATAAATTTTCGACTTTCTTCAATGTAGGAAGAACATTAGAAAAGCTCCTCATGATGTCTAGTTAGCTCTTCACTTGCCTAAACTATTGGTATTCATATGAACATGAACAAGACTACAGGTTATGACTGAATTTATCTTACCACAATTACTAATTGGCACAATAAAAGGAAAATTTTTGCTTTTTATTTTTTTAAATTGAATTAGCGTTTGCCCCAATAGTTTTTTTTTTTTTTTTTTTTTTTTAACTAGCAATCGAGTCCCAAATCACAGAATAAGAAAAAGAGAGTGTTACTATTGGGCTGTCCCCTTCGCGACTGCCACAATAGTTTGTAATGAATCTTGAAAGACAATGGCCCTCAATCCTAGGAAACTATTTGCATATCCATACCCTCATTTGTTTCAAGGGTCATATTGCGTTTCTTCATGGTGTTGTGTGTATCATTATCAAGCTTGTCAATGGGCCTGTTCAAGCCCAACCCAATTTTTAAGCCATATAATCGAAGTTTAATCTGACCCGGATCAATTTCTAGTTTGGGCTACTCAAATTATTTAAAAAAAAAAAAAAAAAACAGAGAGAGAGAGAGAGACTTGATCTCAAGAAGACAGCCCAGTGATCGCTATCACTCTCCTCCAGAAGATCTCAGGTTCAAATAAACTCCCTTCCCCAAATATGGATATCTTAAATTCAAATCTCTATATTAAAAAAAATAAAAAATTAAAAAAGGGACAGAGAGAGAGACTTCAGTGGCCCAAATCTTTTTATTTGGTTTTTCCCTGATTCTCCAGCAACAATATAAACTGGGCCTGCTCAAGCCCAACCCAATTTTTAAGCCATTATAATACAAGTTCGATCTGACCAGATCAATTTCTAGATTGGGCTTCTCAAATTATTAAAAAAAAAAAAAAAAAACCTTGGTGGCCCAAATCTTTTCATTTGGTTTTTCCCAGATTCCCCTTGAACAACATAAAAGATTTTAACTATGGATTTGCCTGATTATCTCATGTGTACCTAGCATACAAAATTTATCACCAATTCTATTTCTAAAACTCTATATTTTTATTATTCTTTTTACTTTAACTAAAAAATATTTTTTATTAAATTTAATTGTATATATATATATGTGTGTATATAAATCAACTTAATTTTTCCATACTTCGTACTATCAAGTTAAACTAAAAATTTTTATTGCATAAAAATATTGTTCGGCTTTAAGAAAATGTTGTCTAATGCTTAATGTTTAGTCGAATATTAATGTCATTTTGGCACAAAAAGTTGTCACCAAAATTGAAAATCTTAAATATTTTAATTTTATAAAATTTTCGGAATTTTTTACAGAATAAAATATTCATAATTAATCTTTTTACCGAAGCATATAATTATCAAAATGCTCGAATTATTCCAAAGTTGCCACTGTTTATTAAAAGAATTTAGGAAAAAGGCAGGTAATAAAACTTTATTTTTCCATAAACGACAAGATGCGACAAGATGGGGATATTCTTTTTCTTTCTTTTTATTTTTTCTAAGGTGATATTTTAGAATAATAAATAAAACAGCATTTTCCTGCCTAAATAAAAGATCAGCAACAACCAAAAGTAGGTTAACTTTTTGGGGAATATTGTTCGACCGAAATTCCAATTTTCCATTTTTATTTTTTAAAATATTCATAATAAAATGCAGCATTCTATTACTTTTAAGATATAATAATAGGTTAAATCGGATTTAATCGATTCAATATAATTATCAGATAATTTATAAAAAATTATAACATGGATATATATATTAGCACGACGAAAATGAAGTCACAAATCGACGTGGCATAATTAAAGAGTGGTCAAATTTTGTATTATACCAAAGTGACAGCATATCAACATCAAAAATTCCAAAAAATTGTTCCATTCACTCTCCGACCCAGCGTTAACAATAATGATTTTTTCAAAAAAAAATAAAAGAAAATAGAAAGAAAAATGTGCCCATTTAGCCATTTCCATTAGATTTTTTTTTTTTTTGGATTTTCATCGACTTGTGTATTCGGGTTTACCCGACCAACCAGTTCGAATACTATGAGATCCATTAAGGGATTGACTCTTCCAAATTCTTTTTTTTTTTTCATTCTCAAAACTCGAACTCGAGATCACTGATTAAAGAAGTAGAGTATTCGACCACTCAATACATCATTTCCATTAGATAATTGTCAAATGAATAGTCCAAGGTTAAGCATCCATCCAATGAACTATATTCATAATGGTTTGTTTTGTTGTTATTATTATTTTCTTGTTTTTCTTCAACCCTTAATATATTTTGGGTGGGGTTAATAAAAGTTAGCTCAAATGACAAGGAAATTTGCTTTTTTTTTTTTTTTTTGTGAAATCTCGAGTCTGATTTTACTGATAGTCGATAAAAAAACTTTTACAATTTTTTAAACTAATTTGTAAAGAAGGCAATATCGATGCAAATTGTAAAATGCAAAATTTAAATTAAATAGATAAATTCAAGTGGGTGAGTTTGATTGCTACGTATGCCGACATGCAAGTTGAGTTGAGGGGCAAAGATTTATAGGTCACATGAATATAATTCTTCGTCCAACTTCAATTAAAAGCACATGCTTGGAATGTTTTCATATGCGTGATGCAATTTTCTTTGTACCAAAAACAAAGAAAGTAGCTCACAGAGTGGTTCTCAAGCAACCCTAGATAAGGAAATTGTTCTTCCACGAAGCCTGGAAAATGCTAGTGAATATTTATTATCAGGTTAATATTCCGTCGACAAAAAAATAAGAATATATTTTTCTTTAGATGTTATTTTCGCAATCTCCATCCGGTTGATATGAAAAATATGGGCATATCGGAGAAGTTTGAATTCTTGAGAAATTCTTAATATTCTTTTTTCATTATTTTATTTTTAGGTATATAGTAGAAATTTGAGAAAAAAATTGGGGTCTCTAATAAGCTTTTGATTTTAACTTTTACACATACAACAGATACAATAGTATTGAAATTTGTTCTCTACTATATGCTAGTAGGACGATTGAATCCCTAATTTTTCTTAAAAATCTTGTGCTTTTGCCATAACAAAAGGAGAAAAGTGCATAGCAATAATGGTTGCATCCACAATGTTTTTTTTTTTTTTTAATCATCTGATTAATCCGATTCAACCTAACTATCATGCTTATTAAAGGGTGAATTCTTCCGATTCCTATTTTTTTTATTCCCAAAACTCGAATTTGAAAAATCCACAACTCTTTTTTTATTGGGTGCTAAGACCCCCGGTATTCTGAACCGCCTTCGGCGGACAGACTAATCAGGAGTCGAGTCGGGTAGGTCCCCGTAGGGCAGTTAAGCTCTCCCTCAAGAGTTTTAAAACAGCTGTGTTCCCAGGGTCTCGAATCCGAGACCACTGGTTAAGTTAGAAGAGTCCCCTACCAACTCATCCACGCCCTTTTAAGTAAAAATTCGCAACTCTGGTCTAAAATACTGATGACAAACCCTATGGGCTATGTATGTAAGCCTCCAAAGATTAGATAAGGTATAAATCCTTTCCCAATCTCTCATATTAATTTTTTTTAAAAAAAAAAAGAAAAAGAAATTAATAACTATATGTTATTCTAATATGCCTCATTCTTCATTCACAGGAGACCAAGTAGAAGAGAAAACAAAAGAAAAGAAAAAGAAGAAGATACCACTTGGGGTATCCAAAGGGCCAGTTTGGGGCGGCTATCTTAAACCAAAATAACCCCTCAAAACAAATGCCCCATTCTTTCTTTCGTAGGGCACCAACTTGTCCTATAGCTGTATGTTATTCTAACATAATGCAAAAAAGGTTTTAGAACTTTAAAAATTATAATGAAACACATACAAATTATTAAAAATCTGATTGGTTGTTTCTTGTCTATGCAACAAGTGGCAGGATTCGAGGCTATCGGATCCTTCTTAGAAAGTTGTTGCTCTATATTAGCCTCACAGAATTTTGTATTCTCAATGGCCCCATTCATCGTTTGATTCTCTTCTGTTGATAAATTTTTGTATAGAGAGAGAAGAGGAGGCTAATCGGTTATAACTCAATCAATCGACACTGTTTTTCTTTTCTTTGTAAATGTCTCAGCTTGGAGATATATTATAATTTGTACCGAAATTTATGCTATTATTAGCAAATGTTATTTTAAAAATACATGAGGTTGCTTATTGCTTAAACTCTTATCGAATTGAAACGTTGGTAGCCCCATGACAAAAGAAAAAAAAAAAATTGCACCCAATTGACCTTATAAATTGAATTTACAAAATTGAATAGAGTTCGGATAAACCCAAGTAAAATTCTTGGTCACACATGTTTGTAATCGAAAATCCCATCCTATTTTTGTCGTATTATGGTGCCTAGCTTTCATTCTGGCTTGGCTAACTGTATCTTATCTGATACTTAGTTTGACCTTTACAACATTATTCATTTAAAATATTAATTTTGTATTTTTCTCTGTGGTATCCATAGAGCTGTATGTGCTGGCTAAGGAGAAATCGAATTGCATGATGAACATGTTTCTGTGGATTTTTGATACTTTTTGAATTCCATCTGTAGTTCCTTGGATTTCAGAATACAAATTGCCGGACTAGAATCCAATACATTTCTTTGTCTCCTCGTATCATTACAAGCATTTGACTTTGCATTCTTCATTCTAAGCATATAAATGAAAATTCACAATTACCGATATATGCATCAGGTGCATAAAGTGTTTCCTGACTTACTACAGGGATAAGAGAAAAATTAACGTAACTTTTTCTTTATATTTTTTTAAAAAACTTATTTTCACATTTCGAATCCGTGATCTCGAAATCATTGAAAAAATCACTCCACCATTACACCACGCTCACAATTACCCACATATGATTTCTTTAATACTCACCCATTTTCATTTGCTTCATAAAAATTTCTAATTAATTTTACAATATTTTACTTAAATATCTCTGATTTAATTTCAACATCGATCTTAAATATTGTAATTAACTAAATTATTATATAAAGCCCTGATTAACATAATATTTGAATGAGAAAGAAAGATAGCACTCGGCATTTCTAGAGGGTTTCTTTTTTTTTTTTAATATCTTCTTTTTGGTACAAAATTTTGAATGAAAATAACACAAAGTCTGTGCACTTTTTGACAAATTTGGGACCCAGAAGCCACTTGATTATTCTATGGTCACCATCAGAGGATGAACCAATGAAGTCCGCAAAGGAATCAAGCTCTCTGTCTCTATTCTATTAATCAACATCAACATCAACAAATTGGGCATTAGATTCTTTAATTTCTCATAATGACACCTGTTCGAGGACAAGTGAATGAATGAACCAAAAAAAAAAAAAAACTTTATTTATTTTTCATAGATTTTGAAAACTGTGGGAGATATTGCCAATGATTAGTTCTAATGATTCTTTGGTAAATTCAGCCTTGGAAATATCCAAAAGCTGTTGGAGCATACACAAGTCTCCTTTGAAAATTTGCAAAATGTCAATGAGAGTGGTAGGTATAAGAATTGTCATTTATAATGACTTCAAAAATTTTCAATCAAAAGCCTTGTTTTTGCTCTCTTGTTGGTAAAAGTCAACCTTGGCTTTGTCTTTCTTTGTTTTCCTTGAATTTTGTATATTTTCATGATTTAAATGGTATTTAAGGATGACCCTTTTCTAAGGTGATCTGACATAGGAGGCCTTGTTGGATAATTAAAACTTCTAATTTGGAATTAAAAATTAATTAATCTTCATTTAAAGTAATTTTTAAATTATTTTTGGTTACACCTCCAGTCTCTTTTGATGCATTTTTCATTCTATAATTAGAATCTTGCCTAATTACTCTTAGCAACTGCTTTTATAAGCAATAACTAGAATCTAACACTTGTCCATATGAAATTGGCTTAGAATGGAATTTTAGGTATTACACATACTGATATCTCTTTTGAAAATTTATGCAATAGTAAAGTTGTACTACTTTTACCATACAATTCGTAGTACTATCAGGTCGTAAGTTTAACTTTTGAGTCATCGTAGATATTTAATTCTCAATTTTAACGTGATTATTTGATATCGGTCATTTAAAAAAAAAAAAGAAAAAAAAACATAGATTCAAAACTAGATGCCTTTTCTAGTAATTTCTTGCCCTATTTTTGCAAGATACACTTTTGCTTGGATAAGGCTAAGATATATTTCTTTGGAAAAGGAACACTATTTAAAATACTATATCGATACACTTCATATGAATAATATGGGTGCTGAGATGATTTCAACCAAATCCAAGATAAAAAGAAATCGAAGATCTCTTAAAGAAGTGAATTTATGCCATTAGTATCTTAGACAATATTTCAAAAACCCTAGATGCCAAATTTCTAATATTCCCTCAAATTTTCCAGATGATAAAAGGAGAAGGGGGATCATAACCACTCACTCTCATTGTTTTAAATATAAAAGAAAAAGATAAGGTTTTATTATTTTTATTAGTTTACCTATAGACTTGTTTTTTGTTGTGTCCTAAGCTTTGGTAGTGTCAGAAATTGTTCATTCCTATCTGTCTTAGGAATAATTTATAGGCTTGTTGTATAGTCTGTTAGGCAGATTATATATGTCGACACACATCTTCTAATTGAAGCCTTGAAGGAATATATCAGAGAATTTTGCATGGTAGACATTTTGAATTCATGTGTTATGGTCGATCACCATCAATTATCCACCCAATCTGCATCTTACTTTTCCCAATTTTCCGTGTATTTTTTGCGGGTCTTTCCCTTTAAAGAGGTCCATTCAAGAACAAGAACAAGTCTAATTCAGTTTTGATTGTTCATACACACATAAGGGTCTTTTTTTATAGGCCTTGTTTGGTCTTTCCGGTTATTATTCTGTTAAATGAATTCTCAGAAAATTGAATACCAAGACTGGATTCAGCAGAATCCCCATGGTTTGATCAGTAGCAAGTATTCATTTGAATTTCCCAAGCAACCGTCACAGTTTTTGGGTACCCCACAACCTTGGAACATGGCAACATGTGTTCAATCATCACCAGGTTATGATGGAGGTTGTGAGCAGACAGATCAGGGCCATGTTAATTCATCGAGCACAATCATGAGTCGTTTTGAATCACCAACTTCAGCCTTTTATGCCACTGAGGTCTTCATGGGATTTCCTCAATATGACTATCAGAGAACTAACCAAAATTTGTGTCCCCAGTCGTCTAAAACTCACGAATCAGGAGTGCCACTATCATATCATGTTTCTGCGGAGAACTTTTCTGTTGATCCGATCTGTGAACAAGCTGATGACAACAACTTTCAGTCAAGAAATCCAATTCAGAAGCTCGTGAAATCAAACTTTGGTAACAACCAATGCTATGGTCATGAAAAGGCTTATGAAGTTGCAAACAATAATTTTAGGCATCGCCTTTTCCATCTGAAAAATAAGTTGTTAGGGGACTATGTGACTTCGGATGGAAGAAATGGATACCTGCCATTCTCTTTCGAGGGAAACCAACATCCTAGAGTAAGTTATCTATATTCATGCTGAAAATTTTAATCATATTGTTATTCATGTCAGTGCATCTTGGTAGCAAGGTCATAGTGCCACTTTCATATTGCGTCATATTCATGTCTATAGTCTAATTGATCAAATGCATATTTTTGCAGTTCTGTCATACCACGCATAATCCTGCACTAGAGCAAGCAAGGTTTTCAGGTCTGCAAGACAAGCAGTTTTCAAGACCTTCCGGGGGTATTCCCATAGCATCAGGCAATTCAGTATCATCCACACCGGTCCTCTCAACAAAAACGCGAATCAGATGGACTCCAGATCTTCATGAGAAGTTTGTTGAGTGCGTGAATCGCCTAGGTGGTGCTGAAAGTGAGTAAACAATATCTTATTATAGATTCATTCAGTTATGAGTAGAGATTTTTGAAATAATCTTTTTTTTTTTCCTGTTTTTGGGAAACAGAAGCAACACCTAAGGGTATACTGAAACTGATGGATTCGGAGGGACTGACCATTTTCCAAGTCAAAAGTCATCTACAGGTTTTGTTTCTTCCTATACAGATTTTCTTTTTGTTGTTACTGTCTCTCTTGCTTTCAATTAATTAAATTTCTGATTAAGTTTTGTTGTCTTCTTTTTGTTCAGAAGTACCGAATTGCCAAGTACATGCCAGAATCTGCAGATGGTAAACTCTTGTTTTTGGAAGTTTTACGTTTGGATTCTTCTTCTCCTTAGCCGGCTCAAAAGAAATTTCTTAAAGATTGGATGTTTCTAACATGTTCACTACTATAAGATTTTTTCATCATCTATATAGGATTGGAATTCATGATAGAAACTCATCATGCCTTCAGATCACTGCTTGGAAGGTAGTATGGAGAAGTTTTTTAAATAGGCAGCAAGTTCGGTTCTCTTTGATGCACATCAAGTATCTCTAGATAAATAATTTTCACTTTTTGATATTTTGGGAGGTAATTTTGATAAAGAATGAGTGATCTATTTTAGGACTATCAACTCAATTAAGGCTTATCTCTCAAATAATTTGGGGTCCATCATGTGATCTATGGTTTGATGGCTTTCTAGTTTTAAGTCTGTATGGAAGATAAGGAGCTTATTCATACGGCCTAACCTTTTAAGGAAGTAGGCTTGAAATCATTCAATCCTATTCATACTGCTAGCCAAAGAGTCAGAATCTGTACCAATCGAAAGGAAATCGTTGCATCAAAACCATGGTATGCCTTCTGCCCAACCAGGTAACTCAAAACAAACAAACAAAATCGACCCACATGGTTTAGCTTTAGGGTCAGAAGTGTTCTTTCATGGGAATTTTAGGAATGGGATGTTACGAATGACTAGATTCTTATATGCTGTTGGACGCTATGTTGGCACGAGTTAAAAAACCCAACCGGGTCTAATCCAATTTGCACATATGCTAGATAATAAAGTAGAAGGGGAAGCCCTCTTGTATTTGATTCTAAGAAGGCAATTTTAGTGGGTTTTGACCACACACACCTATTCATCATCCACTCCACACAGAATTTGAATCTAATCCACAGGTTCATGGTGTTGCAGGAAAAGCAGAGAAAAGAACTAGCTCTGTTAATGATGTTGCGCAGCTTGACTCCAAAACGTAAGCTTACTGAGACAACTGTTGAGCCTTCTGAGTTTTTCTAGTTTAAATTTTAATCATCACATAACTATAAATGCTTTTGCTTACATAAGGAAGTACCATCTTATGCATCTTCATCTCTTTGGCAGTGGCATGCAACTTCGGGAGGCTCTGCAGATGCAACTTGATGTACAAAGACGTCTTCATGAGCAATTAGAGGTATTTCCTAATCATTACAAGTTCAAATTGCAGGCTCTCTTTCTATTTGCCTAGGCCAAAAAAAATAAAATAAAATTGTGAGGATTTCATAAGCTTTGGGGGGTTAGGCAGCGGAGAATTTTGAGTAATGATAAAGAATGAGAAGTGCAGAAAAGAACTATCCAACGAAGTTGATTAGGGAAATTTTGTAAGTAGTTAGGAGCTAAAATACATAGAGAACAACATAGGAGTATCAAACATGAAAAAAGAAAACAAGGAAAATTAATTAAAAGTAATAATTTCAAATGTACATGTATTTTTCTATTAAGTGTTCGTTTGATAGGGCGTATTTTTTATTACTCTTCCCTTTGTAAAGAGAAGTAAAAATTAAGAACTTTTAAAAAAATTAAAAATTGTTTAGCAATTTTAATTTTAAAAATAAATTTATTTCATAACTTTTTAAATAAAGTTAAAATTAAAATATAAAAAAATTAAAAAAAAAGAGAGAATATGAGAATAAATGAATTTATGATATGGACATATTTGAAATTTCATATCCTTTAAGTAGAGATATAAAAGGAATAAAAAAAATAAAAAGCTGGATTTTAAAAAAATGAGTAACTTTTAAAGTTTTTGTTGATAAAAAAATAAACTGCTTTTAAGAAAAAGAGAAATCGTTTGACAAAATTTCTCCTTATAAGGAAAAGAGAAACAAAAAAAAGTTTTACCAAACGGGTACTATGGACATGTTTAGTAGGAGATAAAATTAAAAATGGAATTAATTCATAATTTTATCGCTCTAAATAGATTTATTTTAAATTTTCTCTTATAAAAAATTAAATTTAATTTTTCTTCGTAAATCTAAACACATTAGATTTTTTCTATAAAAAATAATTTAATTCATATTTTTGTATTCATTGATTTAAAGTCTCTCTTTAAAATTAAGCGCATAAATTTTTTTTTTCCGATTGAAAAATTTTATCATTTTAAATTTTCTCTTTCAAAATTTAATATATTTTTAATTTTCTCTCTTTGGAAAATAAATATGATTGAAAATTTTAAGAATAACTTTTTATCCATTTTTCCCTCCTACCAAACGTGTCCTAAAGATGAAAAAGTTGAGGTAACATGGTGGTTTTTATTCATGACAGATACAGCGAAAATTACAGATGCGGATCGAAGAGCAAGGGAGGCAGCTAAAGATGATGTTAGACCAGCAAGAAAGCACCAACGAGGTGCTTTCAGAACGTCACAGGGCAGAAACTGCACCCCCAGATGAGCCATTGATAAGTTTGGAAGAAATTGAGGTCTGGAATCCAGAAGGATTGCGAAATTCACATTTTCCTTCCAAGATCAGTTAGATCGCCCTACACTCTCTGCTTCACACATACGAGAACCAGCAACAGTAACAATGCCACAAATCAAATGATGCTGCTTTGCAGAAACTTATGCAAATTGGAAGTTCCTAGGGGAGAAATGGTGCTTTGTCATGCGGCACCGGCAATCAAAGTCTGTATAGTTGTTATATTATTACATTATATCATGTTCAACAATCTAGTGATCACAACACTCCTTTCAATCTGATGATCTTGGATTCAAATCGTAATATAATTAAAAAAATATATTATTACACTATAAGTTATATAACTTTCATGAGACCCCACCTCACCAAATTGCATTTCGCAGCCTTCATATCTTGATTTTGATGCTCATCCTCCCCCTCCCTTTTTCTTTGAATAAATTACGTACCAAGATTCTAAATTATGTTTCAATCCAAAAAACAAAAAAAAAAAATCTGAACTTTGAAACACTAGGAATAAATTCTTTTTTTTTCTTTATTACAAAAATAGAAAAGGAGAAATCTAACTTTCAAAAAAATTTCATATATTTCGAATATCATGTTTCAAGAAACGATAAATACCATGAAGAGAAAAGTAAAGCTTATTTAATGATCACTACGAATAAATTCTAAACTTTCAAAATATAATGAAAAAGACCTATCAGATAATGTTTCATAGTTTTTTAAAAACACCATTGTTATTAAATCCACGGGGAGAGAAGGCAGCAATGCTGAAAAATTGGTAATGCGAAGGTGTTGAACCCTTTGGGTGTGACACGTAATATGGGAGCAGTCTCTAAATGCAATTAATAACAAAAAATAATAATGGTGGATTCAAGATTTTTAATAAAATTGATACAAAATATCATGTTCTAAAGAGAAAACTTAGTGATCGAACCACCCTTTTAAATCTGAAAATTTTAAATTTAAATTTTTGAATAACAAATAAATAATTAATCAAGAAAAAATTATTATCGCAGAAGATTTGTCTTCTTTAACATTAACATTAGATAGAGGCTTTCTCATTAGAATAGCAATTTTGTTTATATTTATTGAGTTTACGTTACATTATCCTATTTATTATAAAATAATGCATAAAATTGTAATCTTCAATTTCATGTTTTTCCTAAATTTAAAGTAGAAGTCGAAAAATACAATAGGGAAATTGACAACTTTGAAACATGGACAAGTTATTGAAGAGTCTATGCCCAACATTTACTAGATAGAAACAACGATTCTTAAAAATTAATTTTAATCTCGAAAATGGCTAGAACACATTGGCACCTTTTTTTTTGTTGAATTTTTTTTAATAAAAATCTTATTTCTAAATTTTTAAAAAATTTAAACTCTATTATATGAATCTAATTATAGGTTTTATTGATTAATTTTGTAGTCAAAAAAATATTTTTACATTCGGTTTTATTTTGTAGAAATGGAGAAAAGTATTTGCATTTCTTTACGATCGCACGGTACCATTATATTTAAAAGGAAAATTCTATAGAATCGCAATAAAACATACTCTATTGTATGACACTGAGTGTTGAGCCATTAAAAAGCAACAAGATCAAAAAATGATTATAACTAAAATGAAAATATTTAAGTGGCTACGTGACAAAATTAAAAAAAATATAATTAGAAATAACGAAATACGTAATAAATTGAGAGTTAGTTCAATTATAGATAAGATACAAGAGTACCGTTTGAGATGATTTTGAAACGTGTAGTGAAAACCTAATGACATATCTATTAGGAAAATCGATAATTTAGATATAGGAGATTTAATAAAACATAGAGATAAACTATTAAAAACTTGGATATAATGTATTCGTAAAGATATAATAGTTATAGATTTAGTTGAGAATGTGGTTTTAGATAGGAATGGGTGATGTAGGAGAATCCAAAAACTAAATCAACTCTTTCTTTTTTTTTTTTTCCTTCGATATTTGTTTCTTATATGATCGACTCGAAATTTTAGGATAGAAAATTTAAATTATTATTGTATCAGTTTTATTTTGTACACGTAAATTTATCTATTTAATATATATTTTAATATTTAAATTGTGTTAATATTATTTTCTTAAAAAAAATTAATATTACCATGTTCATATCGTGCTGGTCCATATTAATATACGTACTAAATGACCCACATTTGACTATAAAGAATGAATATTTCTTGTCCTCAATTGACACAGTCTTTCTTATTTTTTATAAAATTTTTGAATTTAAATCTTTTTTATATAAAAATAAGATTTTTTTGATAAAAAAATATTATCAAATAAAATCAAAAAATAAAAATAAAAAGAGAGAATAAAAATAAAGAGATTTTACGGTTTAAGTTGTATTCGAGGGATTGAATCCTTCCGCTTGGTACACGTAAATTTATTTTGTACACGTAAATTTATCTATTTAATATATATTTTAATATTTATATTGTGTTAATATCAATTTTTTTTTAAAAAAAAAAATTGATATTACCATGCTCATATCGTGCTGATCCATATTAGTATACGTACTAAATGACCCACATTTGACTATAAAGAATGAATATTTCTTGTCCTCAATTGACACAGTCTTTCTTATCTTTTATAAAATTTTTGAATTTAAATCTCTTTTTATATGAAAATAATATTTTTTGATAAAAAATATTATAAAATAAAAAAAAGAATAAAAATAAAGAGATTTTACGATTTAAGTTGTATTCGTGGGATTGAATCCTTCCTGTTGGTGGAATAAATATTTCCTACGCATCACGAAAGAGGATTTTTTCACATCAAAAAAAAAAAAACAAACAAACAAACAAAAGAGGATTTTTCAGCCCATTAAGTTGGTTTTTCCTGGCTCAAAAATAATTTAGATTTTTTCACATCAAAAAAAAACAACAAACAAACAAAAGAGGATTTTTCAGCCCATTAAGTTGGTTTTTCCTGGCTCAAAAATAATTTAGGACCCATTTTAAGCGTGTGACTTTTGACCCCACTAGGCTCAAATGGGCCTAATCACATCCAACTCAACTCACTACTCTGGATCCAGCCGACGCTCAAACGGACTTGAGACAGCCCATTCTACACATCATCTATAATTTTGCTTCCCTAATCTGCCCTCGCCAGTTTTTTGCCCTAATTTCCCTTTTCTTCACGTTCGAGCGAGAGAGAGAGCGAGATGGAAGACGGGAAGAAGAGGAAGCTGGAAAGCAGTGGACAAGACTCACCAGTTTCATCGCAAGAAGAACTGAAACAGTTGCTTGAGCCTCTTGCCAAAAACCAGCTCGTCGATATTCTCTCTAGACTGTAAGAATGCCCTGCCACCATCTTCTCTCTCTCTCTTTTTTCTTTTTTTTTTTTGTTTCTTTCTCTGAAAAAAATTTCACGCACTCACTTTTCGTTCAATTTCGTGCATACCCATTTGAATTTATTGATTTCTTGTTATACTCTTCGCCCCAAATTTGCGCCAAAGATTTGATTTTTGTTGTTCTATAATATCTCTGATTAACTTCACTGATTTTAATATTCTATTTTTACTTGGCATCCATTTGAGTTTAATTATTCCTTACCGAGTTTTTGTTCTCAATATGATGTTTTCTTGTTGGTGTTTGTTAAAGATGCGCTTAATCTGATAGAGATTTTAGGGGGTAAAAAGAAAGAGATTAAAGATTGGACCAAGAACGGTTTTTTGAAAGAGGGTTTGTTTTGTTCACATCTCCTTTTAATTTTTATTTTGTTAATATCATAAGTTAATATAGGCAACGTAAGATATGATTTGATAGAGGGCTTTGAAACAAAATTTTCCAATTTGTAGTGTTAGTACTAACAGCGAAAGACCGATAACATCCGGTAACTTGATAAAATTAATTTCTCAGAATGATAATATTTTTTTTCAGCCTATCGAAGCCTGCTGGTGTTGAGATGAATGGTTTTATTGAGTTCAACGAGATGTAGAGGACATATGGATCTGATCTTTCTTCTGGCAAATAGTTTGTACAGCCACCATCTTCATAAAGTTAGCCCCTTAGTTTAGTGTGGTGGCCTTTTTCTTTTGTTTGGGTTGTTGGAGAATTCAACTTGTGAATTTCACTTGTCAGAACGTTGTTTTTTTCTAATTTATTCAAGGTCTTCCATTGAGTAATTTTGAGGACATAATGGCTTTGTATTTTGTGTGCCTCAAACAATTTAAGAGGTGTATGAGCCTCTACCGTTTAAAACTCTGAAGTGTGTATGCACATATGTCTGTATGCGTGCATGTGCTTTTTGTGTGTATGTATGTCCTAGTTGCATCTTTTTCACGCTCCCCATGTATGTGTGGGCAGGCGCAAAGGGGGGCAACTCCCCCCCCCCCCAAAAAAAAAAGAAAAGAAAAGGTAATTATATATTTTTCAAAAAATAATAATTATGAAGGTTGCTTGTCCCCTGAAGAATTTTAACCCTGCCCAGCTGAAATTATAACTCAAATGCATGTTGTACATTACCCTCTCTGATTTAAATTCTGGCTTCACTCCTGTGTTTGGGTCACAGCCCTGTTGCATGTAGGCATGGTTCGTATTGTAACTGGTGGATTGGAGTTATATATGTTGCTTCTCATTGTGTGCCGTGTTGATTGACCATGTGCATGTATGTTTGTTTGCATGTTGTGGTGTGAAGAGGGTCCCTATATCCTTCTATTGCCGAAGAAATTAAGAATGTTGCGAGTGCAGATCCTGTTCATCGAAAGCTTTTTGTTCGTGGCTTGGCCTGGAATACTACTTCAGAAACTTTGTGTGCTGTGAGTGCTTTACTAAATACTGCTTGTGTTTGTGAGTTGCTGCTTGCTTGTCCTCCATGATGAGCTCCCTGCCATTCTTACGTAGGGGATCAATGAGTTCCTTATCTGCTTTCTATGCAGATTGAATATGTTTCTACTAATCAATTTTTCTTCTTGCCTCCAAAATTTATGCCATTTTTCATTCCAGACTGAACCTTTAGTCTGATGCTTTGATCCAGGCTTTCAGTGTGCACGGTGAAATTGAAGAAGGAGCTGTTATTGTTGACAAGTACACAGGAAAATCACGGGGTTATGGTTTCATTACCTACAAACACATAGATTCAACTCAGAATGCATTGAGAGCAATAAGCAAGTTGATTGATGTAAGCAGTAACAATGTTATGATGTGAAATTATTTAAATAATGATCTCTGGTTGGGATTAGAAATGCTGGTTTTGGCATTTATCTGTTTTTCTTGCATGCAAGCCAAGCTTTCCATAACTATAGCCTTAGTTACACTCTCCTCTCAAGAACTTACTGACATGTGTTACACTCTCCTGTTACGTATTCGTTGATGTCTCTTCAGTACCATTGATATTATCCATACTTTGCATTAATAATTCTCTGACCATTTTTAAATTAGTATGGGTGCTTCTGGGATAAACATGAGGCTATCCTTGGTTTATCAGACAAGACAGTAGCTTGCTTGATATTCAGAGCTTCTCAACAATTTTATTTGTTTCTCATGAAATTTTCTTCTTCCATTTTGTTTTAGGGCCGATTGGCAGTGTGTAACCTGGCTTGTGAGGGTTTAAGTAGTGCCAGTTCTACACCTGATCTAGCTCAAAGAAAGCTATTCATTGGTGGCTTGACTCCAGAGGTCACTAGTGAGACGCTGCTAAACTTTTTCTCTAGGCATGGTGAGATTGAAGAGGGTTCAGTTGCTTATGACAAAGACAGCAACAACTCACGGTAGTAATTATTATCTTTCCAAGCCCTACATGATATCTTGATTTCTAGCACTGGTACAAGAGGGGGGGGGGGAATCAAAACAAAACAAAAAAACTCACACTCAAAGAAATACTATTTTCATTGTAGTGGTTTTGGCTTTGTTACATACAAGACGGTTGAGGCTGCAAAGAGAGCGATAGAAGATCCACAAAAGACTCTTGGTGTAAGTGATTAATGATGTTGTTCTATATTTCTGTGTTGATTGCTTAGTGCATGAATTTCTACATAGTTTTTGGCTTTATTTCTGTGTTGATTGCTTAGTGCATTAATTTCTACATGGTTTTTGGCTTGATTGTTTCCTGATTTTGTGGTTGGATGGGATACTTGACATTTGCAGGGAGTGGCTTTTAAGGAAATTAAAAGCCTATATTTAGATATATGCTAGTGCTCATTTCTGCTCAAATGGAAGCCTTTATCATGGGTTATCCTGCTTACAATAGGAAATTGTACATTGTCCACCAAAACCTATATTTTGTAACATTGAAAAGATTTGTTCTTGTTGGTGTAATTTGTTGTGATAAATGTTGCTAGCAGTAAACTAGATTTTCAGAGATATATGTTTTGTTAGACTTCCATTGGATACAACTTCTTCTTGTTCAGGGTGTTGTGGATGCTATAAATTTTTCTTAATGTAGAGAATACTGCTAATAGGGAAGATTTAGAGGTTACCAATGTTTAACACTTCAACTTTGTGTAGGGAAGGAATCTGCTAACATTTAAACTTTCATTGGATTGCAGGGAAGGAACATAACGGTGAAGCTTGCGGACTCGCACAAAGGAAGGGCACCGCAAACTCAACTTCCCCCAGCAGCAGTTCCTGCACCTGTACCCATGACTGCTGGATATGCACCGCCAACAAAACCCAACATTAGCACACCTCCAATTGGGTACAATTATCCTCAAGCTGCACCTACCTATCCACCTTCTGCCTATCAAAGTCCACCTGCAGCCGCTGCTCCGTACCTCTCCCAGCCCCTGAACCCTTATGTAGCAGCTGCTGTGAAGAAAGAGCCGCATGGTCTCCCTCCAACTGCACCTATGAGTCTGAGTGGCTACCCTTATTACTTTCCCAAACAGTGAGAAGACCTGTTTGAAGCATCACAACATTCAAGGTCCATTGCCCAACTCTTTTGTCTTGTGCGATTCCTTTTCTTAGCCGATCCAACATTCTCATGTTGCATTGTGATGCTTTTGACTTTACAATTGTTTGTAAGAGAATTAGGTACTCGTCCTGCAGCTTCTCTGTTGGTGCGAACTACGAATTGTTCTAACTAGGTCGGCGGGAAGTTCTTGTGGGACCGATAAAGTTTTGGGTCTGGTTAAAAGATATTCTAATGTATGGATGTCAGACGTCAATTGTTATTGTACTTAGGTCATTAGAACCTTGCCTGATTGTAGTTTGATGACGTCCTACCTCAATGTTTTAGCTGATGGTCGTTATTTATTTTATTACAAAAATGAGCCGGTGTAGGGGGATGTTGTTGCGGTTCAAATGGGTTATTGTATTCGCTTTTTTTTTATTTTATTTTATAAATCTTGACCAACTAATATTTTGGTTATCTAATTAATTCTATTCGATCACTGTAGAGTTTAATTTAAATATATATATATTTTTTTATCGATATTAAAACTTGAATTTGAAGAACTCGAGTTTATCATAAAGGGGTAGGAGGCGTGTTATTTAGACCAAAACTTGTTGGCATTTAGATGTTGATTTTTTCAATATTTGGTTTTTTATTTTTAAAGGTTTAAAATTGAGATTTTAATTAAAATAATTTAATATTTTGTCCCATTCACTATTCTTGGACTCAAAGAAACTTAATGTATTGTATGGATATACTACTCAACTTAATTATCAATTTTCAACTGGAAAGCTCAAGAAATCAAAACCCCTCTTTTGTAGCCCGCCGCCACCCCCCCCCCCCGGGGGCCAAAAAAGAATAAAAAAGCGAAAAGAAAGAAATTAGTTCCATAAATTCACTTATTTTTAATCTACAAAGCTAATTTATGCATGATCAAAGATTACTATAAATCCTGAAGAAGAGTAAACAATACTAATTATTTAAAAATAAATAAATAAAACACATCTAATTCTATAATAGGATCTCTATTTCATTCCTTTTGTCTCTCCCTCTTCTCTCTTAAGATGGTCATGGAAGCACAGTTGGATAGATTGCATGTCCAATCCATAGGCTATGGGCATGATTTCAATTAAATATATGTAAGTTTTGATTTGTAATGTCGTGGTGATAAAGTTTTAAATTTTTTGTACTCAAGGTTTTAAGCAGACAGACATTTGGGTTTTAGACTCTCACATCGCACATGATAGGTCTGTTCTCTCCTCCCATGTGGGTGCCAGCAGGACTCTGTTTCCAAGCTGGCCCATGTCTCTTTAATCACCCAAAGGCTTGATACTTGGAAACTTCGGCAACGACGGAGGAGGAGGAGACGGCTATGGACCAGAGGTCACTTGGAGAGCTCGCGACCCGATAGAAGGAAGAAGTGGAAGCATCCGACAATTATGAAAATGCGAAATTGAGGTTCTGAGTTTGGAATGATGGTGCCGACGGGGATTCAATTGGAGGCATATCCGACGACGAAGAAGGGTTCTTAGATGATGGTGCTGCTATCGAGGATGAGCCAAAGTCAAGGGAGGTTAGCGAGGAAGAGAAGGAAGTGAATCAGACGAAAGCTTTAGCACAAAAGGAGAAGGGTTGTCAAATCTAGCCTCACAAGCGTTTTGTTCACCGGTGAATCCAACTCCAACTCCCTAGTCGAGCCTTAATCTTTCTACCTTAAAGCTTTGCTCTCCTTCGCCTCCATTGGCTTCGGCTATAGATGAGATCCTTAACGCCAGCACCACCATCCACAACCCTTCTTCCTCGTCCAATCCATCCTAAAGCAAAAATTCTTGTTTTTCCCGATTAAGATATGCTAGTTAACATTGGTTAATTAGGTTTGTTAAGATATGTTAGCTTTGTTAAGTTTTATATTCCGGGAAAAAGAAAAACCCAATTTTCGAAATTTACTCCCTCTTTCTTCTTTCCAGCGTCTCTCTCTCTCTCTCTCTCTCTCTCTCTCTCTCTCTCTCTCTCTATGTGTCTCTGTAGCACGAAAGGAACTAGAAACTGAGACTTGCAGGGTGCAGATAAGACAACTCCCTTAAAAATCGCTGCAAATGAAGGTAAAACACTCTACAAAAATCTTCCCGCCCTGTCATCTCCATTGTGCTTGAAAACCATGACCCATTTACACAAATTCAAAACTTTATATTTTCTCAGATCGATTTCTCTTAATTGGCCTGAAAACCCTAATAGATTGAGCAAAACCTTTTTCTGTTCACTTCATTATGTGCAAAACCCTAGTTTTTACGGTAGGGCTTCCAATGCAGAACAAGTTAAAGGTTTTGATGAAAATGCGAAAAATGTTAGTAAATTGATTCGTACTGCTAGAAAAGAAGCTCGAGCTACTTTATTAGATTATCTTCACTCTACTAGGTCTCTGCAATTTATGGATGCTGATCATATGAGCAAGAACTCTCCAAATTTTGTTGAAAGTCTTGTTAGAAAGTTTGAAAGCAAGCCAGAGATTGGGCAGTCCGTCTCACGTTTTCTCCGCTACCACCCCATTAATGAATTTGAGCCTTTCTTCGACAGCATGCGTTTGAAACCAGAGGAGTTCGGCCCACTTCTTCCTAGTAAATTGATTTTCTGAGTGAGGATGATGTTATGATGGAGAACTATCACGTGCATTGTAATTTCGGTGTTCCGTGTAATAAGATCGGAAGGATATTAAAGGAAACTCCTGAAGTTTTTAGATATGAATATGGGGTTTTGTCATCCAAGCTTGAAGCTTACAAGGACCTCGGAATGAAGCAATCGACTATTGGGGTTTGTGTGTGTGTGTGTGTGTGTGTGTAGCTTGTTGCCCTAATCTTTTAGTTGGTGGAGTAGATAAAAGACTTCATGTTGGTTTTAGAAGAATTGAAGATCTTGGGAATCGATAACCATTTCTTTGAAGGACATCATTCGGATATGACTTCGTATATATGGAACCAAACATTTGAGCTTCTTTGTTTGTTTGGCAAGATGGGTTGCAGCAAGGAGGAGTTGGGAAGCATACTCAAACAACATCCAGGACTTCTTTTTGAAGATTCAGGAAGTAGGACAATTTCGTTGATTGGGTTTTTAGCCAAATTTTCATTTAAAGTGGATGAGATGGAATCACTATTTATGCAGTTCCCTAATGTGCAAGTTGGAAAATTCATCAGCAATTTATGGTGTTGTTATCAATTTCTTACTGAAGTGGAAATGGAAGTTGATGAGATTGGCAAAATAGTTCGTTTGTATCCGCTATTGCTTGGTTCAAGCTCCTTGAAGAAAACTAACAGCATACTTAAATCTTCTAAATGTGGGAAAGATGCGAATATGTGGAATTATAAAGGAGAATCCACAAGGGCTGGGTTCTGGGATCAAAGGTCAATTCATTGCCAAATGCCGGGGGAGGATTTAAAGTCACAGATGGTGAAAACCAAGTTCTTACTGGAGTTGGGACTCGTTGAGAATACCGAGGAAATGAATACAGCACTCAAGGCCTTGGCCTTCCGAGGGAGAGGAGGAGAACTTTGGGAGAGATTCATTTGTCTCGTGAATGCTGGCTTGCCTCAAATTCTCAACCAATAGAAGGTTTTGATTGAAGAGAGGATTGATTTTCTCGTAAATGACATGGATTTACCAATATCGACATTGCTCTCATTCCCTTCCTATCTTTCTTATACAGAGGGTCAAACTCCGATATTCGATGTATCAATGATTCAGAGGTCAAGGTAGAGCCAGGATTGGCTGCAAGCACCCTTCTTGCCACCCGAGATGGTGCATTCATTAAGTAGTATGTGAATTGTCACTGTTAGAATATACAGTTACTCTATCACGGAGTGAAAGTAAAGAAAAATATTTTTAGAATCATAAAATTAGGGTTTTTGATATACCTCAATAAGCAGTATTGAATACTCTGGGACCCGCAAATCCTTTGTCTCGATCTCTCTCACAGTCGGGTGATAATCACGAGTACCGAATTATCATCGTAATTCCACGATGTCGCAACCCTAATTCTGGCGATTCAATTATCCTAGATATTCCCTACTCGGAATTTCTCCAACCCTCTCAATGATGTATTTTTCTCTCAAAAATACAATAGTGCTTGAATTCCCTTTAATTGTGATTCTCTCTAGATTCGTAGGAATATTTTCCTTTGCCTAGAATAGGGTTAGACTTTCCCTATTCTCTCATTCCCACACAATGAAGGGAATTAATTGATTACCACACATAAAGGGAAATTTACCATAAGTGGGGACTTATTCATGGTAACGAGAGTTATCTCATTCTCATTTTAAATTCCAATAAATGAATTTATTTTAGATAAAAATGCCCAAATATAGGCACTTACCAACATCTTCCACTTCCACAAGAGGGCCTTTTACGATCATCACAAAATCACAACTCATGTGATCTCACCAAATCACCCTGCTGAACTTTCATACAGAGTTGGATGTCGTGCGACTAGCGAGTACACCTGCAAATAAAAGACTTCTCGATACACTTATTAGGATGATCGAGTAGTCACCGTTAGTACCAAAAGAAAGCTCGTTGTACCCCAAATTCAAGACTAATTACATCTATCGAGCCACTTTCCTCATCAAAAGTAATCTTCAGAATCGCTCAACTTTGTATTCACTATTATGTTCAAATCCCTACACGAACGAACATAAAAGACCGGTCGGTGAATACAATATAGTGATGCAATGTCAATTGGTCTTCCTTTTCCCAAACTCGAATCTATCGGTTTCAACTCAGCTGCTTTCTTAGACATGTTTCTCAGACCTATTTCTTAGACCTCAATTTATTTTTCGGGTCATAGATAAACAAACTAAAGTAGCAAACACTGAATCACGGCCTCAAGAAATAGCCGAAAGTAGTAAGGGTACTAGAGATCTCACCTAATGGATCTCGGATCTCACACAGTGGGGTCGGGGATAATTTCAAATTATAGTCTCAAGCAATACAGCTCCCACTATCCTAAGTCGTCTCATTACACGCGGTATGAAACACGTGTCATAGTGTTATTCCTCAATCTCTCAAAAGGGCATATGTCAGATTTTTCTAACACTGTGTAGGTATGGAACTCAGTCCACACATAGGACTTTACCCAGAGATCTCAAAGAGAGTATTTCAGAGACAATATCACAAATCGCAAGTGATATCTGAGATCTCAAACCTAGCTACTCACAGGTAACATGGATGTGGGTACGTCCATGTCGGTCATATCGCATATGATCTCATCCTGAACACGTATCAGGGCCACTTATGTTCTAACGGGGCTCCTCTTAAAGTCTCTTACAACTAGAAACCGTTTCATCCTCGCTCACTCAGAGCTGGAGGTAGTCACTCGTGTGAGAGAGTCGATCTCGCCTACCTGACATATCTATTATTACATCACAAAGTATATATATGACAATAAAAGCAAATGCATTAAATGAAATATAACACAAGTATGACTGAATAATGCACAACGATCATATATATAGAAAAAATCAATAAGTATCAATATCGTCATCAAGTACAGACTGAGAAATGTAAAAAAGGACCCAAATCCAATGACTCTCTATGCCTTAAGAAGGAGTCTCTAGTGATGGGTTTGATGAAGGGATCAGCCACCATGCTGTGTGTAGAAATGTATTTGACGGTCACCTCACCCTTCTCGATAATGTCTCTCACAAATGGTATCTGGTGTCGATATGTTTGGTCATACTATGAAACTTAGAGTCTCGAGTGTAAGCAATCGCGGCTTGATTATCACAATAAATCATTACTGGCCTCCCACTATCTGCTACAATCCCTAAGTCATCCAGTAATCTCTAGAGCCAAACACTCTCCTGAACTGTAAATGAGCAAGCCACGAGCTCAGCCTCTATCATAGATTGAGTAACACAGGTTTGCTTCTTACTGCTCCAAGAGATGGCCCCGCCATAGAGCAATAAAGCAAAACCTAATGTCGATATGCGTTTATCCAAATCGCCTCCCCAGTCAGTATCTGAATAGCCCACAAGACGCAAATCGCCTCCTCCATAACACAAAAAGAATGTTGCAATTCCCTTAAAATATCGAAAAATCCTTTTCACTGCTCTCCAGTGACCCCTTCCAGGATTTGCCCGATATCTGCTCACCAAACCAACTGCATAACATATGTCCGGTCTAGTATACAACATTGCGTACATTAAGCTTTCCAATGCACTGGAATAAGATACTTTACTCATTTCCCTTACTTCTTCCTGAGTTTTTGAACACATTTTCAGGTTCAGTCCTTCACCTTTGGCTATTGAAATATCTATGTGATTATAATCACTCATCCCAAAACGCTCAAAAATTTTCTTGATGTAGGTCTCTTGTGAGAGAGTTAACGTCTTTCTCGAGCGATCCCTCTAGATCTGAACTCTGATGATAAAATCAGCTTCACCCATGTCTTTCATATCGAAGCTGGATGACAACCATGCTTTAATGGTCATTAAATACTGAATGTTATTCCCAGTCAATATTATGTCATCCACATACAACGACAGGATCACAAAAGAGTTATCGGACCGTATCAAATAGACACAATGATCCTCCTCGACCATCATAAAACTGTAAGATATCACATCCTCGTGAAATCCTAGGTACCACTGTCTGGATGATTACTTTAGGCCATATATCGACTTCTGAAATTGATAGACCTTATCCTCCTGACCTACTAGAATGAACCCAAGGGTTGTTCCATGTAGATCTCATCATCCAGATTCCCGTTAAGGAATGTGATTTTTATGTCCATCTGGTGTAACTCCAGATCCATATTAGCGACAATCGTCAAAAGTAAACTGATCGATGTAAACTTGACTACTGGGGAGAAAGTCTCCTCGTAGTCAATGTCCTTTGTCTGCGTGTAACCCTTGGCTACAAAACGGGCCTTATACCTCTTAATCGATCCGTCGGTCTTCCTCTTGATTTTGAGAACTCACTTGTTCCCAATGACCTTTCTATCCACAGGTAAGTCAACTAGGTCCCAAACTCCGCTGACTCTCATTGATTCCATTTCTTCCTTCATGGCCTGTAACCATTAGTCATTTGCTGGACCCTCGAGAGCCTCTCTGAATGTCCTTGGCTCTTCATCATCCTCGGGAGTCACAATGAGGACCTCATCCTCAATCGGGAAATGACAGCGAGGTACATATCCCCGACTACTCCTACGAGGAGAGAGAGCCTCTACACCTTTAGATGGACCGCTCCCACTAGAACCAAAATCCGTAATAGGGTCTTGAATCCCGCCGCTGGGCTCGGCTGAGCTACTAGACCTATCCATCTCATAAAAGGTGTAGTCTCGATCAATTTCACATCTTTTAGGAAAATCATTCTCAAGAAACGTGGTATTATGAAACTCAATCTCAGTGACAGTGTCATTCGTATGTTTTTCTAGGAATACATATCCCTTGGAGTGTTCAAGATATCTAATAAAAATACACTTCTTTCCTAACGGGTCTAACTTGTCGTGCGATGCGAGGAATCATAAACATACGCGACACAACCTCGTATGAGGTGCTGACTACAGACTTCGTCGGAACACAGTTAAGGACGTAAGCGGCAATCAATAACACATCCCCCAATGGGAGATGGGTAATTTGGCCTGCGCCATCATAGACCTCACCATCTCTAACAGAATCCTATTCCTTCTCTCGGCTACTCCGTTCTGTTGAGTAGTAACAGGAATAGTCAACTGTCTCGTAATGCCTCTCTCGATACAGAGCTCTTTGAATTGCTCAAACAGATACTAGCGCCCCCGATCGGTTCTGAGAGTTTTCACCCTCAAGTCTAGCTGATTTTCAACATCACTTATAAATCTCCTGAAACACACTAGTGCCTCAGACTTGTGCGAGATCAGGTAGACATAACCGAAACACGTGTAGTCATCTATAAACGTAATGAAATACGTGGCTCTGTTTCGGGCTCTCACGTTCATGGATCCGCAAATGTCGGAATGAACCAACTGCAATGGAGTCCCAGCTCTCATTGTTTTCTCAAATGATTTTCTAGTGGCTTTGCCCGCAAGGCAAAATTCACATAATGGCAACTCGACCTTGGTTAGCGGGCCCAACAAGCCACTTGCAACTAACCGGCCTATCCTCTCTTGCCATATGTGGGCAAGTTTACTATGTCATACGTTCACATCATCCACTACACTATCAGATGCAAAGGCAATAGGAGAAGAATGATAAATCTCATAGAAAGAAATCAAATCAGTACATAAAGTCTCTCATGGATTAAACCAGAACATATCAAAGAGCTGTCATATGAAATGGAAACTCTAGAGTTTCCTAATCAAATAGAGTATCCTAACTGGTCTAAACATCGAACAAATAAGAGATTCCGCCTAATCTCAGGAGCAAACAAAATATCATGAAGATAAAAGACTTGGTCACTTAGCAGCAATAGCTTGTACATACCAATCCCTCTAACTTCCACAAATGCTCTGTTCCCCATATACAGCCTCCTTGCATGGGGACTCAAATTGCGGAACTCCACGAATGCGCTCCTATCGCGAGCTACATGGTCCGTGACTCCTGAGTCTATAATCCACAAATGAGAAGAGTTAGCGAACATCACAATAGATGACACGTAACTCAAACCATGTAAAGAAGAATAACTAACCTTTCGCTTGCCACACTCACGTGCGAAATGCCCAGTCTTGCCACACATGTAGCATTGGACCTTACTCTTATCGAGCTGCTTCTTTTTGCGTTTCTGCCCTTTGTCGTCGGTCTTGGCAGATTGTTTCTTCTTGCCTTGGCCCTTGGCCTTCTTCTCATGCTTGCGCCACTTGCGCTTTACTCTCAAGAGCCCTTACTCGACTCCGCAATGTTAGCATGAGTAGTAGAAGAAGACCTAACCACCTCCTGACGCTCCTCCTCGAGCTCACAGTGCCTACTCACGTCCCTGAAAGTACGAATACTCTCAGTGTGCGTGAGATAGGTCTTAACCACATCCCAGAAATCAGGCAAAGACTGGATCACACCAAGTACCTGAAGTTCATCAGAGATCGGCTCCCCCATACTTTTTAGAGAGGTAATCATACTCGACATGTACATTAAATGCTGTTTCATAATATGATCGGGTCTATTCTTGTAAGTGATGAACTTATATATCAGCATCCTCAACTTAGGAGCTAACGGGGTGCCATAGTGCTCTCTCAGAGCATGTCGAATCGACATTGCAGTAACATACTGCTTGTCGACTGAGATCAGCTCATCGTGCATGCTACTAAGAAGGATTACCCTGGCCTGATCATCCTTCTTCTTCCAAGCACGATACACCTCCTGATCCCGTTTAGCCTGTGTCGTGGTGCCCTCCCCGGGGTCCACAATCTCGTGCCGAAAAACTTCCAGGAGCTTTTGTTCTTTGAAGACAAACTGAACCTTCCAGTACCAAATATCATAATTGTCACCGTTCAGTTTGTCTCTCTTCACGAGATCTAGGACGACAGTCTTTGTTGCAGCCATGTCTCTATTACACAGAAAAGAGAGACATTAGTGATAATTAAAACTTAAATTCACAATTTTTATGCACCCTACAAATCATTAAGACCTAAATGACTCGATTATAGACCCCAAAACAAGCGTATGAGTCAACGAATATTATACACCACAATCCTGGATTGCATCTCACCATTCAGACTAAAATTCGGTACACAAAAAACCCACATTTAGTTATATTTATATCATAGAAGCCTTAAAAAATTAAAAAATTTCAATTTTAGGACAGCCTACGCGTCGCTAGACCCTGGTGGCATGTCCCCACGCGCTCTCATGCGCTGGGGAAGTGTCTGGGCACGTGCAGGAAGCGCAGCGCGTCAGGCACCCGCCTGCACGCGAACTGTGCACGTCGGCGCACGGGCCTTACGTGTAGGTGCACGGGTCACGAGCCCGCAAGAGCAAGACTCACACACGCAGGTCAGTTCCGGTCCGCGGGTTTGAGTCGGAACCCAAAACCCGGATCCAGATCCGGTTTCACGGGTCAGGGTCTGGATCTGGGTCGGTTCCGACCCGGTCTGACCTGGGATCTCACGCGCCTCAGCGTTTATGAGATCCACCCGCCCCATTCCTCTTGCACCATGCACCTTCTCGCGAGTGTGGTGCACGCGCCTACACGTCTGGGTTCGTCTTCTTCGCCCGAATTCTTCTGCAACAGGGTCTTTCGACCTGGTAACCGGAAAACCCATTTTCCAGCACCATTTTCACCGGATTTTTTTGGGAATTCTCTAATTTAATTTATTTCAATTATCCTTGACTCGATTTTTGGAATAATTACGCTCTAATCTCGACGTATTTTGGATCCAAATTTCTGGCCCTTCGCGGCCATATTTGAAACCTCACTTTCCGACAATAGCAATTTACAATATGCATGTCAAAATGTAGATCTCGATCTCAAGATTCTATATCTACCATTTTCATGCAATGATCTGCCCTAAATCTTGACAAATCTGGGGTTGAAATGTTCAATCACTATTCACGACCGAATGTTTCAACCGGAATTTTTTAAACCAAAACGTATTCAGAAAGTTACGAAAAAATTATTTTCGTGATCTACGTGACTTGAGTAATACAGTGGTATAATCGAATTCACGAAATTCATCCGAACCCCAAATTTTTATACCATAAATTTTTATACCCAAAAATTTAATTCTAAAAATTATTTGAATTAAATCTAACATGTTCTGACACCAATGTTAGAATATACGGTGACTCTATCACGTAGCAGAAGTAAAGAAAAATATTTTCGGAATCATAAAATTTGGATTTTGGGTATACCTCAATAATTAGTATCGAATACTCCTGGAACAGCAAATCTTTCGTCGCGATCTCTCTCGCAGTCGGGTGATAATCACGAGTACCGAACTATCACTGCAATTCCATGACGTCACAACCCTAAGTCTGATGATTCAATTATCCTAGAAATTCCCTACTCGAAATTTCTCCAACCCTCTCAACGATGTATTTTTCTCTCAAAAATACAATAGTGTTTGAATTCCCTCTAACGGTGATTCTCTCTAGATCCATAGGAATATTTTCCTTTGCCTAGAATAGAGTTAGACTTTCCCTATTCCCTCATTCCCACAGAAGGAAGGGAATTAATTGATTACCACACATAAATGGAAATTTATCATAAGTGGGGACTTATTCATGGTAATGAGAGTTAGCTCATTCTCATTTTAAATTTCAATAAAAGAATTTATTTTAGGTAAAATTGCCCCAACTTGGGCACTTACCAACAGTCACCCTGGGGGCCTGGTCCTTGAAATGTGGCAAAAGTTGAAGAAAGAACATCAAGGAAATGCTCTGCTTCCAAAATTGTGAAATTTTCTCATCCATTGTCAAGTATCATGAGGAAAGGTATATTTGGCTTTACGACCTTTTTCTCTGTTTGTAAAATTATCAGGACAGATGGCGGAAGTGTATTATAAATTAGTCAATTGAATTTTTGTGGAAAAATAATTATACGTTATGTGTCTTCTTTGTACACACACAAAAAAAATAACTTATGCATTTTTTTTTTCACTTCTGCGGGTACCCATTGAAATATACTAATTTTTTTTTAATTTGTGTCTTGAATTCTAGCTATGGTTTGATTTTGATGGACAATACGATTTCTGCTATGTTTACGTCTGGCTGTTTAAGAGAATGCTCAATCTGATGATAAGCCATTCTAAATTTTATCTAGTGAACTGCACTCCTTTTGATGACATCTTTTGTGGTTTTTTTTTTCAACACCTATTAGAGGTGAGTTATAACTCCACAGATACCGACTCGTTCTTGATCTGAATAATAGCCGTCAATGGATGAATACACCTGTAAAAACCATCTGAGGGTACTCCGGCGGGGAGACTCCGACACTCAAGTTAGTAAAGAGCGATTTTCGATTGAAAGAAACAGATTGCGAATTGAGGGAAGATCTTCCCTATGATCAGTGTACTCAGAGTGTTAGGTCTAGAGAGCGTATCTCGTTTTGAGAATTTTTGGGATAACTTATACCTCTGAGAGATACGCGTCGCTAGGGACTTCAACCCTACCTTCCTTATCCAACTGATCCAGAAATCTCGGAGGTTAATATTATGAGTTGATTACTTTCCTCATTTATCGGTAGAACTACTATTTTCGGGAGAGGTGTTTTCCTTACTCGAAGGATCTGGGATTTGTCGTTATGAAATAAGAGATTGAAGTTAAGGGAATTATAACCATCCTTTAGAATTACTATGGGCGTTGCACAACACTCAGTCGCTCGATCGATTAAGGGACCTTCGTGATCCGTCCGATTGAAGAGTTGATGTCTGCTTGTCCGATCGGGGCGATTACCTTTGTTCGGTAAGTTACGTTCGGTTGGCGAGACGACTGAGCCCCCATCGTTCGGTAGATCCGGGCGACTAAGGCCTCTCGGTAAATCATCTGGGCAGCTATGACCCTTTGGTAGATTATCATGACGATTGTTAGATACCGGTCCGTAGGTGCCCTTCGTGGGTTTCTTAAGAATTGACTCTTTTAGTCTGGACTTTTGGGTCATGTCTCATCATTTGCCCCGACTCATGGTTTTCTTGGAAAAAGAAGCGCCATGAGTGATAATCTTAAAAAAAGGAGCGCCTCTTTTTAATTTGACTTGTGCCGCTTTGATTTTCATGAACCGTCTTTTGTACGGTTCATATAGGTTTGTGCTTATTGGAGGGTTACGTTCCCACATCAGCCGCACTGTTCTTCTGACTTTTCTCTGCGGAACCTCCTTTCGTAGAGAAAAAATGTCGAAAGATTCATTCTCATCGCGAGCTGTGGATAGTATCCAGAGTACCATGGCCGAAAAGGACTTAAGAGAAATTCAAAAGGAAATGTCGCTTGGGAGTGATTTCGAATTTGTATTGCCAGGTAATAGAGACAAGATGAGTCATGCTCCCGAAGGTTGTGTCCCAATGTATAAGCAATGTCTAAAGTATGGCTTAAGGATTCCGTATACGGGTCCGCTGGCGGAGGTTCTGAGATACTGGAACGTCCATCCCTCGTTGCTTATCCCAAGTGCTTGGCGTTTTACGATTGCCCTAATTTCCCTGTTAGGGTTCTTCCGTGTTCGTTTTGACTCGGAGATTTTGGGTGCCATTTTCTGTTTGGAACGATGCAGTTTGAAGGGTTCTACTCATGGCTGGTATAAACTCCAAACTCGCAGGGAGTCTCGCTGGAGATTCTTCTATGGTAAATCCCAAGACAAGCACTGAATGCAGAAATTTTTCTATGTAAGGTTCTTGAACAATGATCCCCTTCCAGTGCTTCCAGATGCTAATCAAACGCCTTTCTTGAATATGAGGACTCCCAATATCCTTCGTCATTCTCGTTTTTTGCGAGTTGTCAGACGCCACTTCGAAGAACATCACCAGAGTCCATGGGTGGATTCTTTGGTAGAGGATGAAATGTTGCTGCTGTCTGGTTTGTTAGTAAATGAGACTAGGCGGATTACCAGACCTCTTTTGCTGGAGCAACAGGGGAAGGAGTTGGTTGATACTATGTCGGTCATCGACGCTCGTCTTTTCAATGAGATTTCCACTGAGCGGGAAGTGCGGTCTCATACGAAAAGGAAGGCAGTTGATACTTTTCCTAAGTTCCGATAGAAAAAGTCCAGGGCTAGGGCATCAAGCCCATCTGCTGGAGAAGAAGAGCAAACTGAATCTAGATAACGTGATCTTTCTCAAGAGCATTCTGAAACGGGAGTGGACTATCTAGTCGGCTACTCAGAAGCCTTTGACGCGCCTATCGAGGTCGAAGAGGGGGGTAGTTCCGACGAGGGACTCCTCGAGGTGACCGGGAGCATTCTGGCTCGAGATTTGCAAAAGTGGGAGGAGCCTCCAGTGATGAAAACTTCTGTCCATATTTCGGGAGAAGTATCGGAACAGTCTCCTCGGGGATCTCAGTGTCTCTTGATAGATGTACCGGATGACTACTACGTTCCTCCGCCTATTCCGGTTGGAGAGAGACGTAGTTCTAAAGAAGGATTAGTGACGATCTTTATGGAGGGTTATAACTTCAATCTTATTGCTCTGCAGGAAGGGCTGCAGTTGGCCAAGCAATTCCAATTTCCTCTGAAGTCGGCAGTTCCAATTTCCTCTGAAGTCGGACCTCCGAAAGATGCCTCTTCAGTGCATTGACAGAGTCATTCATTCTCTTTGCCTTACAGTAAGTGTTCTCTTTGTGCGAGTTAAAGTTTAATTTTTTACCATTTCGTTATCCTGAATATCGTGCCTCTTTCCAAACCTCTGCCCTGACCGAACTTCAAAAGTTAATGAGGCAAAAGCTTGAGGATCAGTTTTCCCTCCTGGGCAAACAAGTGGCGGTGCTTCGGGATGCTTTGGAGAACCAGGAGCAGAGAATTAGGGAGGAGAAAAATAGAGAAATTGAGCTCCTTCAGGCGGACTTATCCTTAGCCCATGATCGTTATAAAGAGTTGGAAGCGGCGGTACATATCAGGGAAGTGAAACTAATGACTGCCGAAACGTTGACTCATCTCCGGGAGGAGTTCCTTCAGAGTACTGAACTAGAGATGGCCCTTCTCAAGGCATCTGTTTCCAACGATACTGCCGAAACCCAGCTTTCTCAATGTAGGTAACTCGAACATTTGAGGTGTGCAGAGGAGATCTCGCTCACGCTGCTGCAACCCCTGCTTCTACTTCGTTGTAACTTCATAATGTCTGATATGGAAATTTTTTTCTTCTGTTTCTTGTAACAATTTTTGCAAGAAGGTTTTTAAATGCCTCATCTCACTTATTTGATGAAGTTGAGGATAATTTGAACTCGTCATAAAAAAAGGGAAATATTTATTCGTTTGGGAAATTCATCCCTTTTTTGAGGGGATGCTTGGCCGGTTGACTTGGGACTCTTGGGGTCTGTCATTCAATTAGGAACCTTCGGGCTGCGTGCGCGCCCATTCAGGGAGTTTTATCTTAATTTTGCTATACATTCGTTCGAAAGATCCGGGTGACTAAGGCCCTCCGGTCGATAAAGACTTTTGGAGTTAGGGTCGTGTTCGCCCGTTCGAGGAGTTCCATCCCATATTAGCGACACATTCGTTCGGAAGATCCGGGCGACTAAGGCCCTCCGGTCGATTAAAGACTTTAGGAATTAGCGCCGTGTCCACCCGTTCGAGGAGTTCTATCCCATATTAGCGACACATTTGTACGACTAATGCCCTCCGGTCGATTAAAAACTTTAAGAATTAGGGTCGTGTCCGACCGTTCGAGGAGTTCCATCCCATATTAACGACACATTCGTTCGGAAGGATCTGGGTGATTGAGACCCTTCGGTCGATTAAAGACTTTAGGAATCAGGGCCGTGTCCGCCCATTCGGAGAGTTTCATCCCATATTAACGACACATTCGTTCAGAAGGATCTGGTCGACTGAGGCCTTCTGGTTGATTAAAGACTTTAGGAATTAGGGTCATATCCGTCTGTTCGGGGAGTTTCATCCCATATTAATGACACATTCGTTCAGAAGGATTTAGACGATTGAGATCCTCCGGTCGATTAAAGATTTTAGGAATTAAGGTCGTGTCTGCCCGTTCGAGGAGTTATATCCCATATTAACGACACATTCGTTCAGAAGGATCTGGGTGACTGAGACCATTCGGTCAATTAAAGACTTTAGGAATTAGGGTCGTGTCCGCCCGTTCGGGGAGTTCCATCCCATATTAACGACACATTCGTTCAGAAGGATCTGGGCGACTGAGATCTTTCGGTTGATTAAAAACTTTAGGAATTAGGACCGTGTCCACCCGTTCAGAGAGTTTCATCCCATATTAACGACACATTCGGTCGGAAAGATCTGAGCGGCTGAGACCCTTCGGTCGATTAAAAACTTAAGGAATTAGAACCGTGTCCGTCCGTTCGGGGAGTTCCATCCCATATTAACTACACTTTCGTTCAGAAGGATCTGGCAATTGAGACCCTCCGGTCGATTAAAAACTTTAGGAATTAGGGCCGTGTCTACCCGCTCGGGGAGTTTCATCTCATATTAACGACACATTCGTTCGGAAGGATCTGGGCGACTGAGGCCTTTCGGTCGATTAAAGACTTTAGGAATTAGGGTCATGTCCGCCCCGCCCTTCGGGGAGTTTCATCCCATATTAATGACACATTCGTTTAAAAGGATCTGGGCGATTGAGACCCTCCGATCGATTAAAAACTTTAGGAATTAGGGTCGTGTCCGCCCGTTCAGGGAGTGTTCTCTTCGAATGTGATTTGAAGTCTCAGGCCACGCGCAATTAATGAGTAGTAGAAAATATCAAAATTTTTATTAGAGGAAGAGTGCCGGAAAGTCTGGTTCATATGCTAAGTCCGGGTCATATGTTGGACAGATGCTAGCGGGAACGTATGGCTCGTGCCAGCCGTCTTCATTGTGGACTTGGAAGATCACCCCTCTTGGTTCCTCGTGTGATGGCCTAGAATCGGGCCTATGAAGCAGCTCATTCTCCCTTGGTGCATCACGCCTGTTAGGGGAATGCAGATTTTTTTCTTCTATACTGATAAATTTCTGTAGTTTTTCGCTGTGGACCAAGAATTCCTGTTCATCCTTGAGTCTTTTATACCCATCCGTCATGTGGCCGTAGTCCCGATGGAAATAACAGTACTTAGATTTGTCTTTTTTAGGATCTTTTTCTGCCGGGTGCGGGGGCCATCTGACGTATGACTTATTCTTTATTTGATACAAAACCCGGCTTGGGGTTTCACTCAGCGGAGTGTAGATGTTGAACCTTTGCGAAGGCAGAATTCCTGATTTGCCTCTCTTTGGGGAAGGCCGGCGTGGCGACCGGCTGCGTTCCTTTCTACTATGGCGGCCTTTTTGTCGATCAAAGACCTCTGCTTCTTCCGCAGTAATATATTTCTCCGTTTGGGAGTAAAACTCTTGGATGGTTGCCGGGGGCTTCTTTGTGATGGAGACCTTCATATCAGATGAGCGAAGGACTGTTAGAAGCACGGCCAAAGCGATGTTATAGTCCAGATCAGGGACTTTCAGCATTTCTATCTTAAATCTCTCCATGAAGTTTCTGAGAGATTCCTCTTTCCATTGATATAATGATAAGAGGGATGTAGATTTCCACTTAGCCGCTCGACTGATTACAAAGTAGGCCTCAAATTATTATCGGAGTTGCGCGAAACTCTTGATACTGAATAGAGGAAGAGAATTGAACCAGGTTAGGGCATTACCCTTAAGAGTGGTAGAGAAGTGTTTGCACATCGCGACATCCGAGAGGTCTCTAGAGACCACAATTGTTATGAAATTGGCAGAATGGTCGCGGGGGCCATTTGTCCCGTCAGACCACTCCATGGGAGGTATAAGGATATCCATTGGCGTTGGTTCTGACAAGATCTTTGTATCGAATGACGATTCACCTAGGGAGCATTGGAGATCTTCCCTATCCTTTACTCCCGCTCTTTTAAGCTTAGCGGCCACGAACTGTTCAATCTGTCTTTTCAGATCTTGGGGGTCGTATTGGAAGGCCGCCGATGGTTCCAGGAATTCTCGTCTGGGTGGTTGCTGATATTCGGATTCTGCAGCAGATGAGTGGTTGTCCGGCCCAATGGCTCGACTGAGTCCTTCCAACTGTTTACTCATTCTTTGGATTCCAGACACCAATTTTTCCATTTGAGGTTGGTCTGCCTGCTCTGGTCCTGAGACCATGACTTGTTGTTCCTGGGTTGCATGTTGCGGAATTAACTCTGAATGTGACGGTTATGGAGAAAACACAGGATTGCGAATTAGAGGATTCGTTACTGGGGGAACGGTAGGTTCGACGGGCATAGAGATGTGCCCTCCTACAGCAGGGGTGGCTCTCGAAGACGCTCTAACTCTTGGAGGCATGATTATCAAAATAACCAAAACTTCTCCAGTCTGTTTCCCACCGACGGTGCCAATCTGTTGGAGGTGGATTTTAGCTCCACAGATACTGGCTCCTTATTGACCCGAACAATAGCCGTCAATAGGTGGATACACCTGCAAAAACCGCTGAAAGGTACTCCGGCGAGGAGATTCCGACGCTCAAATCAGTAAAGAACAGTTTTTGATTGAAAGAAATAGACTGAAAATTAAGAGAAGCTCTTCCATGTGTTCAGTGTGCCCAGAGTGTTAGGTCTAGAGAGCGTACCTCGTTTTGAGAGTTTTTGGGATAACTTATACCTCTGAGAGATGTGCGTCGTTGGGGATTTCAACCCTACCTTCCTTATCCAACTGATCCGGAAATCTCGGAAGTTAATATTATGAGTTAATTACGACCCTCATTTATCGGTAGAACTATTATTTTCAGGAGAGGTACTTACCTTACTCAAAAGATCTGACATTTGCCGTTATGAAATGAGAAATTGAAGTTAAGGGAATTATAATATTCTTTTAGAATTGTTAGGAGTGTTACACAATGCTCAGTCGTTCGATCGATTAACGGACCTTCGTGACCCATCCGATTGAAAAGTTGATGTCTGCTTGTCTGATCGGGACGATTACCTTTGTTCGGTGAGTTGCATTCGGCTGGCGGGATGACTGAGACCCTATCGTTTAGTAAATCCGGGTGACTGAGACCCTGCGGCTATAACCGTTTGGTAGATTATCATAACGATCACTAGATACCGGTTCGTAGATACCATTCGTGAGTTTCTTGAAAATTGACTCTTTTGATTTGGGTTTTTGGGTCATATCCCATTAACACCTATCTGACTATTTTTAATAATATTTCTATCATGAACACCTATCTCAATCGACTATTTTTAATAATATTTCTATCATGAATTTGTTCAAAGGTTTGATTATGATGCATGATATGATGTTTGTGCCGATTTTCAACGAGGTGTTTGTGGGAGAATCACTTAGAAGAATTGAATCATGGAACAAAGGGAGGTGGTGGAAAAGGAGTTGATTTCTGGAAAACCCAATGATCAAAGCTACATATTGTAGGCATCTTTATTTAGTTTTATGTTTCTATTTCCATATTCGCATTAGCAAAAGTGTTCTAATATATGATAAAGAGCTAAGCAACTAAATTTCCCAATTTTTTGTGTGTCGCATATGTTGGATTGGTTATTACAGGGAGCATAGGCATCAGAAAATGCAAAATCTTATTTATACTGATGACTTGCAACACCACCTTTGAAGAATTGTTGAACCCCTAGGGGCGGTGGCTATAATCCTAAAAACTCACTTTCTGATATCTATACATGTATAATCTTGAATAGAATAACTTGAGGCCATGATATACCTTTATATTTTGGTTTTTACTAGAATCAGGGGGTGGAGCCAAGGTTTTTGGTTTTCCAAAGTCAATAACTGCAGCCGACTGGACAAGTTGTAGAACCATTGGTGTGACCACTTTGATCCTCGCTATTTTGTCTACCCAAAAAAAAAAAAAAAAAAAAAATCAATTTGTATATGGAACATCTGCTAACCAAATAAATACAATTTTTTTTTCAAATAGTCTCTAGTAATGAATGAAAAACTGGTTGTATGATTAAAATCTTTGGACAATCCAAAAGCAAGAAGATGGAGATGGTGTATATTACCTCCTCATCCCTCGCAAAACTTTAATTGAACACCAAAACGAGAAGAGTGTAAGCTTTCCAATCCAATTCCCTCCATCAAACATTCAAAAAAAGATAAGCTTTTTATGGAGTCGTCACAAGGTAGAGGTGTTATTCTGTGCCCACATACACATTCCCCAAGTTCACATCATAAAATCACAAGTCATAATGCTGGTTGAATTTTATGTGTTTTGGTTCTTGGATGGCTCCTTCTCTTTTCATCTTATTTGCCAAACAGGTTGAACGAACTTTGAAGTTTCACCAGTTGGCTCATTACCACTTTTGACCCTATGAACAAAGTTTCATGGATGGGCAGTCTCTCCCATAAATTCTGATCACTGATAAAGTAAATTTTGACCATCCGGAGATGGAACATAACTGGACCTTGTCGACATGACCAAGGCAAAAAATCATTCATAGTTGATTACATCGGCATGACGTGTTGGAAAAGCCCCACAGAGTCAAAAAGAAAAGTAAAATAAAATTACATGGTAGGAATTGTATATAAAGGCGATGGGCATGTCCCGTAACCTTGACCCGTTAAGAGAAGAACTAAGAGATGATATATTTAGTAGAAATCATAAGAGAAAACTACAAAGAAAGGTGAGAATGGAAGGTAATCCACGCAGGTAACAATTCTTAATCAAGAGGACCACGATAACATGATTAATGATTTGGGTCCATTGGCTTCTTTAGGTCCATGATTTAGAATTTGTGGGGGTGCCCCTGTATTTGCAATTCAGGAGGAAATGAAGGCTTGACAAGATACTGTCACACTCATTGCACCCCTCGTTGTCACTTGATTGAATGGAATTTGGTGAGGGCAAGACCCACTTCAAGATGTGAAGAGTGACAAGTGCCATTTCTTGTTTCCACTTTTTGGAGGTCCTGGGGGGATGCTTGGAGACCATATCCTCTGAAATCTGTGGTATACAAACCCTTTTAACATGACCCCTAATTTTTTGTCTAACAATTAATTAAATAATTTGTTAAAATATATTGAGAAAATTAATTAGATATCATTTTATTCTACCAAGAAAAATTTCTTTTGTGATTAGATATTTTCTTTCTTTTTTTTTTTTTTACTTTTTGCAGACCAAACAATGGAGTTTAGGAATCAAGAATCCTAATCAAGTGAACATGTCAAAATCAACCTCAAGGTTCAAGCAAAAAAAAAAAAAATCAACCTCAAGCAAATTTGATTAAAATAAATCGAAATCAAGAATCATATTAAAAATTATATGTTTTATTTGGGATTAATAGAATAAAAATAGAGTTTAGAAATTAAGAATAAAACTCTTATATTATTATGAGATTTTTTAAAGTGAAATCAACACATAAGTTTCTAAAATTTATTTCTAATATTTTTTTATTTTAAATCCAATTTGGATTTTGCAAGCGTCCCCTGAAATTGCAGAGTTTTACTATTTAAAAAATTTTTCAAATCAATTTTCTTGGATGAGTCCAGAGTTTTTTTTTGGGGGCAATTTTATCTTATATGTATTTTTATATATTATTATATTGTTAATTATTAGGGTATACACAACAGGGTTTCAATTAAAATAAAGAAAAACAAAACCATGTTTTTGATGTTCTCAAGATTGTTGAATTTGAATAAAAATTTTCAAGTTGACCTCAATGGAATTATCCCAACTATGAATTGAAATTATAAACTTTGATTGAAAATTACCAGATAGGATGAAACTAGTCAACCATTCCTCATTTCACCATTTATTTACCACCCAAATTATCTTTACCACCCTATAGGAAATATCTTTTCACCTCTCTCTCTCTCTCTGCCCTTTTTTTCTTCTCCTGGCAGCTTCCTGGATTGACTCTCCTTTACCTTCTCTCTCTTTCTCTCTCTCACTTGGCTCCTTGACCAAGCCCAGAGAGACTGCTCCTTAAATGTCTGTTATTAGCTGATCTCTTTTTGTCATTTTGCACTTTTCTTTTCGGGTTTTCATAAGATTTCCATTTTTTTTTTCTTTACGAGGATCATTGTTTTTCATTTCTACAACAGTAGTCTTTGCCCCTCTTTCCGTTGAAAACCATTCAAATCAACAAAAAGAAACAATACCCTTTTCTTTTTCTTTTTGTGCCTCCAATGGGATTTTCTTAAATATCACTGGATTCTGTCAAATGGGTCTTATCTTTCAAATGAAAATGAAGTGGATGGCTTTTGCTGATGAGGTTTGGTTCCCCTCTCTCTCTCTCTCTCTCTCTCTCTCTCTCTCTCTTTCTCTCTATCTGTGCCTGAGACTTTTCTCTTTTTTCTTTTCCCCTTTTGAAATCTCATTATGGATTTTCATTTGTTGGTATTAACGTTAGAGTTTCTGGGGTTATATAATAACTTGTTTGATGTTGTGCTTTGGATTTTCAATTGATTGATTTGTTTCTTTTAAGATGTGGAAAAAAGAAATATTGGTGGGATTTTGTTAATGTCTTCAGCCTTTTAAATTTTCCAATGGGTTTCTGATATGTTGTAATTTAAGGTCCGAGATTTTTACTTCCTCATCTTATAATCTGTAGAACCATGCTGTTTCTTTTATTTGCTTGTGGGTTAGTCTCATAATATACTGACCTGTTTGCTTTTGGGTTCAAATGGAGTTCATGTGTTTTTTGCCCCTTTATGTCTTGCTTGTCTTGTATCTTTTTGTAGGTTAGATGTGTCCTTTAACTTTGATGCGCTTGATTTTGGTTCTTAGCTGCCCTAATGCCCGACTTTTTTTCATCATCTTATAATCTATAGAAGTTGAACCGTATTTGTTTTTTGTGTTTTGTTATGGTTTAGACTAAGCATATACTGACCTATTTGCTTTTCCATTCAGTTGAAATTCATTTGTTTGTTGCTACTTTATGTTTGAATGTTTTTGAGGTGAAGTTAGGGATCTCTCTCTCTCTCTCTCTCATGTCTACTAAAGTTAATTCTTGATTTTAATCTTTAATTAGTTTGCCTTAATTCACCCCTTTCATTCCATTGAGTATATTTCTGGTGATATGCTGGATGCTTTGCTTGCTCTTGACATAGCGTTTGCTCAATTTAATGAATATTTTTCTGGATTCGATGTTCTTTGTTGATTTAAGCTCTGGATCTGAGTTCACTTTTCTTTTCTTTTTTCTTTTTTGCAGAAATCATTTTGGGTTGTTTGAACTTTTCTTTAGT
Source organism: Dillenia turbinata (assembly GCA_037126225.1). Taxonomy (NCBI): domain Eukaryota; kingdom Viridiplantae; phylum Streptophyta; class Magnoliopsida; order Dilleniales; family Dilleniaceae; genus Dillenia; species Dillenia turbinata. The sequence goes on along the minus strand of JBAMMX010000004.1, from coordinate 8,377,514 downwards.
GTGAGGTGTTAGGATTATGGGTAGGGGTGGAGGAAAAGCGAAGAAGCAAACTCTTGCCGGCAATGAGGATCATAGAAGTGGTGGAGAGGAAAAGGTTCCAGCTTACAGGAGAAGAGGAAGGCCACAGAAGCCATTGAAGGACGAGATTGAGGAGGAAGAAAATGAAGAAATGGAGAAGGTAGAAGAAGAAGATGGTGAAATTCTGAAAAGTACAGTCACAAGCAAAGATACGAAAAGCCAGGCTGTCAAGGAAACTGGAGGGAAGAGAAAGAGATCTTCACAGGTTAAAGAAGGTTCTGATTCAGTCAAAGAGGAGAATGGTTTATCGAACAAATCAAGTACTGATGACTCAACAAAGTCTATTGGGTGTCGACAAAATGGGAGTAGGCGAAAAAGCAAGCCTCGCCGGGCTGCTGAAGCTGGTGTTGAATGCAAGTGAGGTCCAACTTATCTATTGCAATTGGTTTCTGTCTTTTTTCCTATTGCTAGGTCGTCACTTATATAGAAGCAATACTTTACGGGGCGAATATGGTTTCTGACTTTGATCTCTCTCTCTCTCTCTTTTTCCTTATTTTGCTCTGTAGTTTTTGGTATCATTTTCTTGCTAATGGATGTTTTGAATTGTAAGGATTTTGAACCACTCATGTTACTTCCTGTCTCTTATCTATGAAGCTCCACCAGTTTACTAGCGATTTCATTACTGGCTCTGCATTTCTTTTTCCTCTCTTTGCTGTGATATTAGTTCGATACTTCTACCAATTCCCCTGCAGGGTACTCTTTTGCTTCTGTGTAAAGTTGATATTGAAATGTGCTTGCTATTATTTGCTTGGGAGGATAAGTTTATAGTGCAAATAGATACTTGTACATTTCAGAGAATTTCCTTGGTCGGTGTCCGATTATCTAGCTTTGGAAAATTCTTGAAGATATTTCTAGACGCTGACCTATCAAAAGTGAGTGCGTTGATGCAGACTCAGGCCTAGAAAGCGGCGTCAAATTTGGGATATTAGTGGATGATGGTGTGAACGTTTTGGACTCCAGAAAGATCTCCTGTATGTTATTAGGATATCTGGATTGAGAAGTTCTAACTTTGTAAACCTTTAGGTAGTTGTCCCTGTTGGTTAATTTTCTCTGTTTATAGAGTTCTCCTAAAACGTGAACCTCATGTCCTGTAAATTGATGAATGCATCTCAATGCTTTTTAATTTCTTATTGGGTTTTGTTTTGCATCCAAAGTCTAAATTGACGAACGAATGTATGTTGAAAGGCAACCATTATGCCCGAGGAATGAGAAAGTATGCATGATGTATACTGCTTGTCAATATTGACAATTGTTGATAATGTAGGTTCACAAATCCAAAAACCAGAATTTTAAACAGTATTAGCATATGATTTTTAGAAGTGTGTTGCCATTTTGAGCTGGTGCAAAATGGATTCGCTAATCCAATTATTGGACTTATGTAAATCATAAGCTTGCTTTTAGTTGATTGTTTTGTAACACTTAATCCTTTTACTGGTACCAATACTCTCCCTTTCCCAGGTTGTGGCCATTCCAGTTGATTCCAAGAGGAGTGTGGCCCTTTCTGAATCAATCAGAATTCCAGTGGTTTGATTGAAGGGAACTATTACTGTTATCTGGAAGAAGCAGGGATCAGAGCATCTGAGCAGTTGCTGGAGTTAAATCATTCTGCTTGCCTTGATAGCTTGAGTCTGAAAACTAAAAGTAATAGAGGTCAGTATTTTTACTTATGCGCTTGAATTGTCCTTGATTCACCCATAAAACTATGGTAGGAAGGTTTTGTTTATGAATTTTTGCTAACTTCTACTCATATTCAGGCAGTAATTAGTCAACAATTATCACCGATTTTGTTTTGTTTTTCATGATCGTTAATTCACCAATAATCATAAATGGCCTTTATAAGAGCGAGATTGTAGTTAATGTCCTAGTTAAAACTTCATTTTAAGAATATATCCTTAAATGATTCTTCTAATCAGTCTCCCCTTCCATGCCACACCCCCTTCAATGGTTCTAGAAAGAAGGGTGCTTGCAGGAATATGAATGAAACATCTGTTCAGGCTTTTGAGCTGGAAACCAGGACAGCACAGTAGGCGCAGCAATGGCTTCAAACAGCTTGGCCGCACCCTTGTATTAAAAAGGTGGTAGCATCCGAGATAAGTATTGTTTTTAAAATGGTCAAATCTAACTTGATCAATCCATTGACCTGTAGCCATAAGCATCTTGAAAGTTTAGTAAATTTTGGCATGTAACTTTTTCTTCATACATATGCAAAATTGAAAATGAAGCTGAGCCCAATGTATCTGTTTGTTAGAGACTAGCAATGGGAGTGCCAGGGAGGTGGCTCTCATTCTAGGCGGAGAATTTTAGTAGATACTGAACAATGTGCAGGAACTTTTGTTTTACGTAGCATAAACACTAAATTTGTTTGTCTAGGGGAGCATAACTTGCTTCATCTTTTTGGCTGGTGCTTAAAAAGATGCTTGATTATTAAAAGTCAGCTGCAAAGACATGTAATTACCATGAAACTTCCATGCTTTCCAATAAGGGGGACAAAAGGGCATTGTCAGTTATGCTGGTAGTAAAATTGATCAGCAATCAATAATCTGCTTGCATATGTGATAGACTTACTTGTTGAGGATTTGATGCTGATGGGTCAGTAAGGAGATAACACGGCAAGTCCATTTATGGGAACTTCAAGATATTAGAATTCACCCTGACAATATGAAGGCAGTTTAATTAGGATACTTTAATTTCGTTCATGAAAATCAAATTAACAAATTCATTACTGTTTTGCTTACCTAGGTGGGATTGCGAAAAATTCATAATGGAAGATGAAAGCTGAGGATGAATTCATGTGCATGTCATAGGGTGCCCATGTGAAAATGTGATATGAGAAAGTGATTCTTCATGTCCAAGTCTCATGTGAATTTCTCTCTAATTCGGTCCTTTGTCTTGTACACACTATAGGTCCTAGATTTTGTTTCTACTCCACTGAAGATAATACTTGTTTGGTGCTCGGTGACATTGATTTATCATAAGTAAAGTAATCCATTGCTTGACATCATGAATTTTTTTTTTTTTTACCGATTTTTTTTCCCTTTCCCTTTCGTTGTTTTCCTTGTGTTTCTCTTCTCTATGGACTTCTTTCATGTCAAATCTGCTCATTGCTTCTAAAACTGGTAATTTGAATCTGTAACTTGCCTTGGTATCCAGTTTCCAAGCAGTGCATACCTCATATCAAGAATTTGACGGTCTTTTTATTCTCACCAGGGGCTTTTATTTTTGGAATTTGATTAACATCATGCCAGTGATGCTGGTAAGCAAGACATTCTTAGTGGAGTTTAAGAATAATTACGGCATAACTTTGTCTTTCATAACTTTGTTTCCTTTTTGTTATTTTGCAAAGGTTGATAAACTCAATGATAATGTTAGCTACTCAAGGGGCATGCTCTTAAGTATCCTTGCCTTTTCGCTCTTTTATCATTAAGCTTCTCTCCCTAAAAAAAATAAAAATAAAAATAAAAAAGAGAGAGATGGTCTTAGCGATGGAATTTAGCGATAAATTTAAAAGGGCGGGTCTGACACAATGGTGGAGTCTCTTTATTGTGTCCCAGAGGTCTAGAATTCGAATCAGTCTTTTGGCAAAAAGTGCAAGGGGAAGGCTACCTAGATATTTCTTTTCCCAAACCCCACAATGTGAGAGATTCAATACTAAGTACGCCCTTTTTTTAGCGATGAATTTAGCGATAAAAATTGAAGTCGTCATTAATAAGCAATGAAATTTGTAACAAAAAAAATTTCATGACAAAATTGACAATAAATTTGATATTCGTGACTAATTAGTTACAAATTAATTTTCGTTGCTAAATTCGTGACTAATTAGCCACGCATGAATTTTTGTAACTAAGTTTGTGGTTAATTAGCCACTGACTGTTATATCAGTGGTTAATTAACGACGAATTATATTTTTGTTGTTAAATTTAGCGATGGATTATTTTTTGTTATTAAATTTAGCCACAAATTTTTTATTCGTCATTAAATTTAGCGACATTTAGCAATGAATTACTTGTTCGTCGCTAATTTAGTGACGAAAAAATTATCCGCCGCTAATTTAGCGACTCGCTAAATTTAGCGACGGACAATTATATCCGTTGCTAATTAGCGATGAATTATATTTTTATCGCTAATCTTAACGATTTCAGTATTCATCGTTAAATTTAGTTACAGATTTCTTGTTCATCACTAAATTTAGTGACGAATCCGGCTTCGTGACTAATGTCATCGTTAATTAGCCATAAAAAATAATCGTCGTTAATTTTTTTACTTTACTTATATATTCGTAATTAATTTCATGACTAAATTCTTTCTACAGTCTATTATAAAATATTTTCAACTGTGTTTCTCTTTTTAACCTTTTCTGTGTAAAAAAATCGAGTTTGAATACATTGCAAATATTATAATTCTTACTAAATTGATAAGTTTTAACAATAAATAATTCAAAAATACAATAATACAGGAATATAAGTTTTTTACAATATAATTCTTACTAAATTTCCAAAAACTACATTTGTATTATTTATTTTATCGCAAATAACTTATTTATTATTAAATTTGTTGAAAATGATGAATAAAAAATTTTTTTCAAATTTCGTCGCAAACATAGCGACGAAAATACAAATCCGTCGCTAATTTAGCGATAAAAATAATTATCCATCGTTAACTTAGCGATGAAATTTGAAATCCGTCGCTAAATTTGATGATGGACTATTATATCCATTGTTAATTTCATTAATTAGCGACAGATTATATCGAATAATTCTTTTAAAGATTAGGTAAAAAAAATTATATTTATTGAAAAAATTATCAATCATAATTTTAAAAAAATTACAATTTTTGTTATAAATTTTCAAAAACTACTTTTGCATTGTTTATTTTATCACAAATAGCTTATTTATTATTAAATTCGTTAAAAACAGTGAATAAAAAAAATTTCATCACAAACATAGTGACAAAAATATAAATTCGTCGCTAATTTAGCAACAAAAATAATTATTTGTTGTTAATTTAGCGACGAAATTTGAAATCCGTCACTAAATTTAGCGATGGACTATTATATCCGTCGCTAATTAGCGATGGATTACTTTCGTTGCTAAATTTAGCGACGGACTCCCAAATTCATGACTAATGTCGTCGCTAATTAGCCTAAAAAAAAATATTCGTCACTAAATTCGTCATTAATTAAGGTATTGATTTTTATTAAATATAATTTTATATTTTTATTAAATATAATTTTACGTTTTTATTAAATATAATTTTATAATTTTATTAAATATAATTTTGTGTTTTTATTAAATATAATTTTGTATTTTTATTAAATATAAATTTTTATTATATATTTTTATTGAATTAGGTATTGATTTTTATTAAATATAATTTTTTAATTTTATTAAATATAATTTTGTGTTTTTATTGAATATAATTTTATATTTTTATTAAATATAATTTTGTATTTTTATTAAATATAATTTTTGTGTTTTTATTAAATATAATTTTGTTATTTTATTAAGTATAATTTTGTATTTTTATTAAATATAATTTTATATTTTGTACTTTTATTAAATTGAGGAATTGTCTCTTTAATGGTACGAATTAGAAAAAAAAAAAAAAAGTAAAAAAAAAAGGTACATCTGAATTTTGTGACATAATTTTGAGGAATTGTAATTTTGTGACATAATTTTTTTCGTCGCTAAATTTTTGCGACGTATTATTAGCGACGGAAATTTTTTTACCGCTAAACAAATTAGCGATGAATTTTTTTTAAAATTTCTGTCGTTAAATCCGTAGTTAAATCCATATTTTTTTTTTTTTAGTGTCCTCATTTTCCCAAAGTTCCTTTTTTGCTCTCTCTCTTCTCTCCCTCTCTCTCTCTCTCTCTCTCTCTCAATGATGCATAATACGAGGAGCCCACAAATGTGGCATTGTAAAAGTGATCAACTTAGTAATCTCTAGTTTCATGTGAGTTTGTTTCTTTTTTTTTTTTCCTTGGTTCAACGTGAGTTTGTTTCCAGTCGTGAACTTACCTGCGTTTGCAGTGTAAAAGCTTTGAACTTACTATTGTTTCTTCCACTAGAAGAGAACAAAGATGAGTGGGGGGGGGGGGGAAAGGGTTTGGGTGTGTACCAAGTGGGAACAAGATCTGTCTTACTTGGTCCATTTTGTCGGAAAGAAAGACACTGACTCTACTTGGTGAGCCAAGGGGAACAAATTCACAGGTTTGCTGCTGACTCGTGTTTTGGTGTGTAAGAATCTTGCACTCAATTTTGCAGTTCCATGTCGGGTTTTAAAGAATTTGTGGTCTTTGTCCTGCAAAAGTCAACAGAATCTTGGCCATTTTGGGTCTCTAGCAAAGCATTGTTGTGAAGTGAGTTAAAAAGCCCGGGCCCAAAGGTTGAGCTCACCATTTTTGCCCAGGCCCGGCACTATACTAAAGAGGGCAGCCTGGGCCCGGCCTTAAAAAAAAAAAATCCAACGAGAGTAGATCAATGAAACCCCTAAATCAAATTGCTTTTATGCTAGGAACAAGGGAGGGAAAAAGACCAAAAAAAAAGAAAGAAAGAAATAATCCCCGGTGGTCTTCCATACGAGAGAGAGAGAGAGAGAGAGGATTAAGAGTGCCAACTTATGCATACCTCGTGAGAATATCACTGTTATGTTGATTTCTTAAGAAATATGGGGCAAGCCAAGAAATTGTAATATCCATCCAATTTTGGAGAAATCTCCAAACTTGACGAGCTTTCTTTTCACATATATGGCGGGACTATGTTTCCCACATCGGTGCCTTCTCTTTCCTTGTTTACTTTCTTCTTCCTAATCATAAAAACAAAAGATATCCCCAAGAGGATCGTCCCAGTGGTCGCAACTCCTCTTTCCCAGATCTGAGGTTCAAATCTCGTGTAAAAAAAAAAAAAAAAAAAAAAGATTGGAAGAGGGAGTTATAACCACCGGATTATCCCTTGGGGACTAGAAAAGGCTGAAAATATTAGGAAGATTGGAAACCAAGTCAGGCCTATTACAACCATACGAACATGGACCATTTCCGCCAACTTGGTCCAAGTCTTTGTTATTTCTATAAAGAAGGAAGCCAGATCCTTTATCACAAGGTCCCAATTTCTGCCCTTGAAAGGCCAAGAATGTGGCCCAATTGAGCTGTCATACGCTGGACTGTGGTAAGCTGGGAGCTCACAATCGAGCTTAACCTAATAATGTCGGCACATTTTGGGAATTGATGGCGAGATTTTGAATCAAAACACAGTTTTCCTATTATGTTTTCGGATAACATATTTATTAATGCATATTTAACGTATAATATTTAAAATTTTTACCATTATTTTTTTAAAGGAAAAACTTTGTCCTTATGACAGTGGAAGCAAAATATTAAGTGCACTTGGTTTTTTTTTTTTTTTTTTTTTTTTAATGTCAAAGTATCATCAAACAGTAACACACAAAGACTCTTTTTCCAGAATAATAGTCCACGAATGATTTTCTGCAATAAACATTTTAAGTTAGTTGTTCTAATCTGTATCAAACATTAATCAAAAATCTTAGTATTTTCTTTCTACAAACACGTTTTTTTTTTTTTTTTTTTTTCTCTCTCCATCGTTGTCATCATAGTTTCTGTCATTTCCCCTCTTTTGCCCTTGGGGAAAAACAGAGGGTTGTGATTGTGATGCATTCCTTTAGCCCATACATTAATTAGAAAAGACAGGTTATATCAGTGCATCTCTGAGTTACTACTGAGTAGGTTTAAATAGTTATTTGACATAAATAAGTTTCAGTGTGCCCAAATTTGGTTTTTCGTAGATTCCGAAAGTGCCAACCTGTCTTGAGTGTGACCTAAAAACGAATGTATGTGAGACCATACTCATTTCTTGCATATGGCTCGGAAAGAAAATGCATTAGATATATTTTTACACTTTTTCCCCGCGGATCATTATTTCAAGTTTATCCGTATTTATCAAAATAAGGAGGTCGAATAAAAAATATAATTTTATATATCGATTAATAATATTAAAAAAAAAAAAGGTTTCATAGGTACTTCTCACACCACAAGACTCCCCTCCTATTGTGGGGTGGTTGTGTCTGTTTGTTTCTCACTTTCTTCATTAAAAAAAATATATATATATATAAATATTGAGATAAAAGGATCTGGCAGTCACAGTTTTGTAAGAAAATCTTTATGACTATTTACTCCTCAAAATACATGAATGACATTATTCCGTAATTATAAATATACACTCCCTCTTTACATTTTCCTTTGGAAAAATTGCATGCATCATTGCTCCCCTACCGTACAAAAGGTTATCAATCAGTGACTCCTTTCTTCAAAAGCCAACTGGTAATGACCCCTGAAAAATCTGCACCAAGAGAAGCTTTCTTCCCTTCTTTCCTTTCCATTTAAAGTCACTTTAATTCATAACAGATGTTCCTATGGATGCATGTGAATGCAAAACCTTGTTATATTTATCTAGACCAAAAAATCCTTTCTTTTTGGAAAAATTGATGGGGGGAGAATGAGCATGATGAAAAATATTTATAAAACACTCGATTTAAACAATAACTATTATATATTAAATGAAGTACTCATAATTCCCACAAAATACTAGTGATGAGACATGCTTTGTGTTTCAATGTAGTAATTTTTGTATTGATTATCTAAAAGTATAGAATGGGCTATTAAAAAATTTATTACTTTCTATGACTAGTTTTTCTCTCTTTCACTTTTACACATCATTGCTTGTAATAATTTAATCCCTTTTTCTTTAGCTCTCTTTATTTTTTATTTATTCATAAAGCCTATGCCTATGGGCTAAGCCCATGAATACCCCCCTTTTCTTGGGGGACTCACTGGTGGACGTGTAAGTGTAAGATAGGAGAAAGAAGAAGACATCACCCCTTAAAAAATAAAAAATATATGGTGCGTGTATGTGGAGAACCATGCAGACAGATGTTCCAATTATCTTTAGAAGCGAAAGAAAAATAATAAAGTTGCAACATTTCATTTCGGGTGTGTGGCAATCCAAGTTTTGTTATGTAGACAGCAACAGCAACAGCAACATGTTTGAAAAGCTGATATCTTTTTGGAGACGACAAGATCAATAAGAGTGGACATTTTTCTTTGTTTTTTTTTTAATTAATTCGATTAAAATATTATCAAATTTAATTTTAAAAAAATCAACATTAATTTTTGAGTCTTAATCTCAAAACTTAATCAAAAAATTTTAAATCTTCGTCCATTATCCTTCTGTGTAGAACTAGAAAGTTTTTTTCTCCCCCAAAACCTAAAGTACTTGGCGGTGAATTTTGATGGTGGGGGGATTTCCTGCGGTCTCTGTTTTGATTGGGTCCCCCTCTAATCTAAATGTCACCGCCTAAAGTACTTGGCGGTGAATTTTGATGGTGGGGGGATTTCCTGCGGTCTCTGTTTTGATTGGGTCCCCCTCTAATCTAAATGTCACCGAGCAACTCTGTTTTGGGGAAGTAGTAAAAACAAGTGGTTTTGGAGTTTTTTGACAAGAACAGAGAGCACCATAAATACGGGGGTGAGCAAAAAACAAATTTAATTTCACCCTCTTACTTTTACCTGACCATCCCACTGCCCCTTTTTTCTCTTTTCGGATGTACTGACTGTGCTGCAGAGTTACAAAGAAAATGGCATCTATACCTTATATATCTCCTTCATTTTTTTCTTTTTTTTTTTTAATAAAAAAAAACAAGTGTGAGATTATATGATGTACCACTAAAGGTTATGATTGCCAGAATAATGCCAAGGGCTCAATGATGTTTTGTTTGGACACAAATCTAAACAAAATTTGTTCCTGACATGGTCCCGTCTCATCGTCATATGTAGTAATAGCAGATAAAATAAATGAGTTATGAATCAACAACAAAGATGTAAATTTTAATTTCAAAATTAGATAATTATAAGATATTAAAAAAAAAACTCACACACACAATTCACAAAAACTTATAATATGAAAAGTGATAATTTAATTTATTCTAATTTTCCTATATCATTTATTTCTATCTGAAATTATCTTTTCAATTAATTTCTTAACTGTCATATTTTTTGGAATACATTATATCCAGATTTTTAACAGTCTATCTCGTCATTTCGTCAAATATCTTATATTTAAACTCTCGATTCTCCTAATTGATATGTCTTTAGATTTTTATTGCACATATTTAAACCACCTTAAACGATACTCTCGTATCTTATCCACAATTGAGATCTGATAGGGTATAAATTGATATAATAATTATGATTTATTTTATTCTATTTTTGAATGAATATTACATCAATTATTTTGTTTTGTGATCATTGATAAAATAGGAATGATAGAGTAGACTTTTGAAGAAAAATGAAGGAAAAAGCCTAAGTTGAAAATATTGAAGATTTTGAAGATATTCCTAATATTTAATAATATAAATTTTGGAGAATTCTAATTTTTGTAATTTTTTTATTTTAGTTAAGGTATCTATTTGATAAGTCAACTAGGTTGTTTGTTATTAGAAAACTTCTTTTTTTATTTGGTAGTTGCCAAAAATTTAGAAAAATATTTTTTTATAAAAATATGCAACTCATTTATATATATATAGAACATTATAAGAGATGAGAGAAGAGTCCTAAGGGGGCAGCCGCCCCTTCACCCACGTCCAACAACATTTAGAATTAAGTTTTCTTTATTAGTTATTTTTTTTAAGCTTTTCCTCCTCCTAGCGGCTATTCTTTAAAGACACAAAAAGGATGACAACTGTTTTATTTTATTCCAACATTTGTTTCTCAAGCAATGAATCTTTAATTTGTGAGTTTTCTTCATTTATGTTTTCTTTTTAATTTTATTTTCTAGTTGAAGGGTATTGAAATATTGATTTTTAATGATTGTGAGATTTAATTGAGTTTATTAAATCAATATCTCATAGATATTTATTTGATTCCTGCACTTCATGAATCATGATTTTCTATGATTTATTAAATAGTGACCAATATTTAATAGTTTTAAAATAATCTACAACTAATTAAAACGACAAATCCGTAATTGTTTGTTAGTTTTAATAAAGTGGTAAATGACATTCATGTCATGGGATTAAATAATCTAATTTAAATGAATCTGCTGTGTTTTTGTTAATTATAATTGGGTCTCTTTAAATCTTAAGACTATTGAAACTTTCAATCATAAGAGCTTTTCTAGGGTTGGCTCTTGATTAGGGAAATAATTAACGAATTTCTCTTAATTATCGACGAAATAATAAGAGATTGGTCGTTGGACATTTGTCGACGGCTATAACCAATTTATTTATGGGTATTGAAATTTTTAGATAGATCGATGATCAATCACATGAAATCAATGTGGAAATAATTTATTTGACTAGAAAATTTTCTTTTCTATTAGTTTTTATTTTTATTTTTTGAGTTCTTTATTTTTATTGGTTTAGTTATTTTTCTCAACCCCATATTTGTATTTTACTTTATTTTTCTTGAAATAAGTAAATCCACCGTTTCCTGTGAAGATGACCATATTCACTATATACTAGTATTTTGTGAAATAGGTATTTTAATTTTGGTTATTTGACGACACACCAAGATCACTCCCAATTTAGTATATATCTCTTCATTTCTTATTCTATCTTTTCTAATTTTATCATATGTCTATTTTAACATTCTAATTTCAACTATAGCCATTTTCTGTTCTTATTATTATTTAATGGCCCAGTATTCGGTGTCGTACAGTAATATATGTCTTACTATCATTCTATAAAACTTCATTTTCAAATGAATTAAATAAATAATATTTTATGTATTAATAATAATATATATAGATATATTTTAATTAATTTTTAATTAAATATTTATTTAACTTAAGTCGAAATATATTATAATTTAATTAAAAATTCCTCAATATATACTGATATAGATAGTGTAAAATTCAGTTCATTTAATTCATAATTTAGCTTGTCTGCATAACATTATTGATAAAACTATGTAACTATGTAACAATCACCACGACAATAAGCCTTTTATCTACCCTCCAACCCCACCCCCCCAAAAAAAAATATTACCCCAAATGAATGCATTAATTTTTTTTGCCCCTTTTTGTTATTTAAATTTATTACATTTTTTATGAAGCATGTAATTAATAATTTATAATCCGAAATTCTCTATGCAATCCAATGTGATATGTCTCACCCTATTACTTGAATTTTCTCTATGCATTAATTAGTGTTGTTATATTACAAATTCTACAAAAAAAAAAGAAAAAAGAAGAAAATTAGTTTTTTCTTAAATATATTATGAAATTTTAGATCAGAGAGAGAACAAAACATAAAGAGTCCAACGTTATTGCTTAATTTTACTTTTTTCCTGAAAAGAAGGAAAAGTAAACAGTTGCATCACGTGCATGGCAAAGCGTAGACGGTTATTTTAATTATTAACAATAGCATAAAGCAAAAGCACGTTTAGACATTTTAAGTAAACTCGGACTTAGCAACAAATGCAAAAAGTGTACAAGCACTTGCTATTTTTCAAATAATTGTACACTGTATTTGTACTAACTCCTTTTTATCAAATCCAATAAATAATATAAAGAAAAAAAAATCATTAGAGGCATGCCTTTTTTTTAGGACTTATTCGTACCATCTTTTGCTTTCACCTATATAAGAAAGCATCGAATGTACCAAAAATACTATTAAGATATGATATATTATAGTTCACCAAAAGTGGTTTAGATGTTACACCCATTTGTACCCAACTCCTCAAATAAGCAACCAAATCTGATCCCAAATTAGCAATTACTTGCTTCCTACCTTGTTGCACTTAGCTCCCCTTTTCTGGGGGGAGGGGCATTTGATGGAAAAATAAAAGAGTAACAAGTAATTATTAACATGCATCATGTTATAATTGAATATAGAATTAGGGAGCATCTGATTCACGCTCAGAAATCAGAATTGAATTCGAAAAAAAAGATCTTGATATAGGTTTTATAAATTTTTATTCAGATTCCATCAATTCAAACAAATCGAATCTAATTTTTTATTCTTATTTCCTTTAACCAAACACTTCTTAATATTTAATATTACATTAAAAATATTACTTAGGATGGCACAAATTGATGTTTTAATTAATCGCCTCAGAGTTTTTAGTCTGGTATGCTATTGCGACCACCGCAAGTCTTTTTCCTTCCTAAGCTTAGGACGGCTTGGATTGAAATTACCCACACTCTCTCCCCTAACTAAGCAGAAAAGGAAATGGAATGAGCATGTGGATGATGTCAGCTATGGTCACGTCTTTGAGATTTTTTTATTATTATTTTGAAATATGTTATTTTTTAATTTTATTTTTTTATAATATGACTATCAAAAACTTTGATGTTAGTGATGGTTACGTTAAGGTAGAATACAAAGTTAAAAATCTATATATAATATATTCATAAAAAAATATGATGGATAATGGGTTAAGTAAAAAGATAATTTTAGATAAAAACTTGTGATATAAAAAAATTAAAACAAATTAAATCTCCCTATGTCATTAAAAATTTAACTGACCTATATATATATCTTCTTATTCATCTTTTTCTTTTTTTTTTTTTAAATTCGATTTTAAAATTTGGGATTAAAGTTGATTGTTGCATGACTATTGTCTTGCAGGAAAAAAAAACAAGATAAAAATATTTGATAAGGGTCCCCGAAAAAAAAACAAAATGATATTACTAAACACTAAAATTATGTATGAAAATGAGAGTCAAAATGTTTCAAAATAAAAGTCAACGAAGAATATATTACTAAACACCAAAATAATCAAATGGCAAAACGTTTGGAAATTTCAAATTTGAAGAAAGATCAATGATATAAGGAAAAAAAAATATATGAACAATGAAATTTCTTATTTCAGATCCTCCCACGAAGGAGATTTTCTAGGCACCGATTGAGGGTTTTCTTCACCGAAAGACTCCGGTCGCTTTGCTTGAGGGCATTCGATTTGCCTCCGAGGGTCCTTTCTCAAGGGTTTTGTTGGTGCTCTGCTTACTGAGTTTTGTTAGGTTCTTTCTCTTTGTTGAGTTTTGACTGGGTTTCTTTCTCCGCAAGTGTGATAAGCTTCATGTTTTCTCAAGCATTGGACCCACCCCAGTTGAAATATAATATTAAACTAATGATGATGGCATTCTGGGTAGATTGAAATTGATAGAAATTTTGACATGAAAATTCCTCAAAATGGTAGTAATTTATAATCACTTTACTGTAACCATCGTCATTCATTATCCACCACACACACCATGTATGTATTTGATTATAATAATATAATCAAATGGCCCATAAATCTTATCAGTTGATGATCAACGGTTGTAAGTAAAGTTTGGTGGGTCAACTTGTTTTGTCATAAGGGGTCATTGGGAATGTGAACCATCACCAACCATCAAACCCATTTTTTTAAAGTTAACGCCTGGGCCTTCTGATCCAACCAAGAAACAAAACCAGAAGCAAACCACCCAAACTGAAAACCTTAACTGGACACATTGCTCTGATAAAATCTCATCTTGCAAACTCAAAAGCAGCCACAAATGGTAACTCCGCTGTATGTGGCGAAGGAAATAATCAGTGGATACACACTTCTGTCAGATTGTTTCCTGTCAATTAAAAAAAAAAAAATTTTAAAACATAAAAAATTAATGGGGTTTCTTTTCTTTATTATTATAAATAAATGTTGCTAATGCACATTGTGAATTAACATAAATGGTAATAAACCCACCAGCCAAACAGTGCTTTCCTCATCAGAGGGACCCCTCCTAGGGAGAAAAGGTCACATCTAACAACGTGAAGTCCCAAATTCCAACGGAGTTAAAGAAAGTGAATGATGAGATTTTTTTGGGAAGACGAGTGCTATGGACACACACTTTCCCCTTTTTTTTTTTTTTTTTTTTTTTTTTTTTTTTTACTTTGTAGGTATGTTTTTTGGAACGTGGAATGACTATATTAGCCTTCGGAATGGGGGCTCTGGGTTCCAAGAGAACGCATTTGGAAAGTCAACTATAAGTAAACATTTTAGGTTTGTTAATCTACTTAATAAAATTAATGTTTTGGAATCTAAATCAATCAGATTGAATAAAAAAATTAAATAATATTATTATAAAACCATAAATAAATTTAAATTATAATAAATAAAAATAATAATAATCTGTAATATGGTGATAAAAATTATATATTTTTTTATTCTATTCTCAAATTTAAATAGAAATAATTATATTTTTCTCACATATTTTCATACAGATTTTATACTAAAAAAAATAGATTAGATTGGGCTGCACTCATAAATTTTTAATTTATACCATTGTCATAAATTATGACTACAAAAAAAAAAAAAATTATCATATTACAAATTTCAAAGTTAAATACCATTGCTCTTGTTGCACAAAAACTTATAAGTATTAATGTTTTTTATTTTTAAAATATTTTAACTTATTAAATTAATTAATATTTATATAAAAATTCTTATATTTTTATATTTACATATTTTTTATATTTACTAAATTATTTATTTATTTATAATTATAATTTTATATTAATTATTTTATAATTAATAATTATATATTTAATCATTTTAATTTGATTATAAAAGACAATTATTCTATTATTTTTATAAAATAATTAATATATATATGTATAAATTTTTATATTTTTTTATTTCTACATTTGTTAATATTTTGATTTTCTATATTTTTATAAAATATTATTTTTTAATATTATTTTGTTTGTATTTTCATTTTCCCCTTTTTATTTTCATACAACCTCACTAACTACTGCTTGCATTTGAAAATTCTTGGTTGGGATGAAATTTTATTTCCCAGTGTTTACAACGGTTCAAAGACTCTTTGTAATTTGAAAAAAAAAAAAATTAACTGATATTTATTTTGTGTTCTTTTACATGCAATATTAAAGGGTATAGTAACAAATTTCTGATTAAAAATTTAGAATTTTACAAATAAAAATTAATTTTTTTTAAAAATTTAAATTTGTAATAGAATGTCTAGCCTCACCCACCCTAGCTAATCCCACTTTCCCGAACCGGTCAAACATTTGAACTAAACTATATATATATATATATATATATATATAGATAAGAGGCCAGTTTTAGAGAAGGAGAAGGAGAAGGAGAAGGAGAAGGAGGAGAAGGGGGAGGGGAAGGGGAAGAAGAAATAATAATGAATGTTTTACTTTACCTGGAAGTTGCAGAAGTGAATGCCAACAAAATTTGCGGAGGGTTTGATTAAATTGAGTAACATGTTTGGTGATAGAGATGAAGGATATTTTAGACATTTTGTATGCAAAAAGTGTTGATCATCTACCTTACTCAACCGATCAACTCCAAAAAAAAAAAAAAAAAAAAAAAAAAAATGGTGAACGCCCAAAATAATCATTTAACAGAGAGACGGAGAGAGAGAGAGAGAGAGAGAAAGAGGAGCTTTTCTACAAAACTCTCCTTTCGGGTCACTAATCATCCGTCTACAAAACTCTCCTTTCGGGTCACTAATCATCCGTCCTCTCTCTCTCTCTCTCTCTCTCTCTCTGAACAGCCCCAAAAAAGTACCCTCTCTCTCTCTCTCCTGCTCTGCTTCCTCCATTATTTGACAGTCCCTCTTCAGAGTGTACCATAACACCCCGCTGGCATGCCCCATTCGCCTTCTCTTTTTTTAAAAAAATTATAATTCCTTTCTCTCTCCTCTCTCTCTCCCCCCTTTCATCCATTTAAACCCCCTTTCACGTTCTCTCTCCTCCCTTGTTCACTCTCACCCACCATGAATGGAAGAAATTAGAAACCATAAATGGATATGGAGATGGGTTCAACTTCTTTGACCTCCGATTCACTCAACGGCCTCAAATTCGGCAAGAAAATCTACTTTGAAGATGTGGGTATCGGAGCTAATGCAAAATCGGGAACTGGGTTGTCGTCAGATTATCCGGCGTCGGTCTCCGGTGACACTCCAGCGACAGCTCCGGTGAAAAAGTCAAGAGTTGGGGGAGTTGTGCAGGGAACTCAGCCTCCGAGGTGTCAAGTGGAAGGGTGTAGGGTAGATCTGAGCGATGAAAAAGCTTACTATTCAAGGCATAAAGTTTGTGTGTTGCACTCTAAGTCTCCTAAAGTCATTGTTGCTGGTATTGAACAGAGGTTTTGTCAGCAGTGTAGCAGGTCTGTTTCTCTCTCTCTCTTTTCTTTTAAGTTTATTATTGCTATTTCTTTTGCGGAGTTATGTGGTTTCTCTTTTTCTTTGTTTGGTACCATTGTTTCCTTATTGAGAGGTTTGTTCATGTCTACTTAATTTGTTTTGGGAGGTTTACTTTGGATTTAATATCTGCCAGTCCTTCGGTGGTTAACATTTGGGCCATACTTGAATGCCTTCTAAACTTATTTTTCTTCTTTTTAAATTTGTTTGGGACAATTGTATCCTATAAAGGGTTGCTCGTTAGGTTTATTACTTATTTGGGTGGTATAATCAAGTCGCCTTTCCCCCTTTTTCTGATATAACTATTTCCTTATTATTGAGATTTTCATTGTTTTTAATTCGTATCTTCTGGGGTTCGTATTCATTTGTGTTAATTTGTGCTATGCTATTACTGATTGGGATATTATAGCTATGTTTTCTGTTGTTCTTTTTCTTTGTCAAGTACAATTATTTCCATATTTAGGCCTTGAATGTTGAAAACTTTTGTCTTTTGTCCTTCGGGGGTTTAGTTTCAAATCCAATCTTATTTTGAACAATTTGTTGATGTTTAGTGTCAGTTTGGTTAAGGTGTGACCGTGATTGAAGTTTTTGGGGTTTTTTTTTTTTTTTTTTTTTTTTTTTTTTTTTTTGGAGTAGTAAACAATGGTCTGGTTATTTATTTTTTTATTTTTTGTGGAGTTTATTTATTGAACAGGAACTACGTCTTGGTACTTGCTATCTTGGAATTATTTGTTTGTTTGTTTCTTGTTTGGAAGTTTGTGTATGCTGGCATCCGGTCGAGAGTCTGGAATTGCTTGGTTGTTTGGTGATTGTATTCTGACAGTTAATATATTTTTAATTGCTAATGTTTATTTTTATAATTTGTTTAGTTATATTTTAATTGTTGTTTTGGCTACCTTGTTGAATTGTTGGTTGTGTTATTCATGCTCCTGTATCTTGACTTGTGATTGTTTTGTCATATTGCATTGGCAACCATTTGTCTAAATTCTACCATGCCTCATATTGTACCGAATAATTTGAAGGATTAGAGGAGAACTTTTCTCTCCACATAAGTTTATGATGGAACAACTCTTATCGTCAATTAGATTGATCTCGTTGGTCAATGGAGTTAATGTTATTTTTATTTTCTTTTTCATATTTTTCACATAGGAATTCAGAAACTTATGTACAACAATTTTGAGTGATTATCAGTCCGGAATATTCCATTAGAGTTAACAACTCATTCAAATTTTACATGCATGGAGCTGGGTTGCTGGTGATTATCATAAGTCACCATGGCGGCCCCTGATGTTGCATATTTGTCGTTGGCAGCAAAAGCTGTGCTTTCTTTTGAACCGTTAATTAACAAATTAATAGAATATTAATTTAGCAATTGGTTGCCCAAAGTATGAATCATCTTCACAATTTTGTTGAAGCGTGTCGGTGTCGAATCATTTTTTATGGTAAAGTTATTTTACCTTTGTGATTGAGGCGATCCCTTCTTCCCATTATCAGTTTAGATCTTGAAAATTTTCATTCTGATCCTTATGGGATTTGCAATGAGTCTATCTATTGTCCCTGACACTTGCATAGATCTTTTTTCCCCCCCAAGTCTTTATGCACATTTGTTCTTCTGATATTATCTGACTTTTAATGTATGGTTCGATTGATGGAAGGAACAGTGATAGAATGGAATAGATAACATGTAATCTATCCCCCCAACAGGACGAAAGGGGAGCAAATAAACAAAAAATCATATCATGTTTTTTCTATTCAAAATCAAAGCTGTTAGGGGAGAGTATCCTTTTACTTTTGTGGTAAAAATTAATTTTTCCCCGTTGATGTTCGGCCCGGATTTTTTAACCACTTTGTAGTTTCAAAAATGCCAAAATAAAGAGTTCTTTTGTTAGTTGGCAAAAGTTGTAGTACCTTCCTGGTTTTGCCGTTAAAATAGTTTGATTATACTTCATCATGGTTTGCTTCAATATTGGTTAGTCCATCAGTGGTTGAAGAAATGTGTTCCTGTGCTTTCTTAGTAAGTGTATGTCTCCATTTGAGCTTCTGACAGCAAGTCAAAATGTTGGGACCCTTTTTGCTTATCATAGTCATCAACTTTGCCACATTTTAAACCACAGAGCAATTTAGCAGTTTCAGGTCAAACCTGTGGGCATGGTAGCTAAAAGCGGAAAGCGCAAAAAAGCGACAGACCCTCTTGGGACTTAAGTGCAAAACGAAATGCGAGCTTTTACAGATATAAAATCAAAATATATATTTGGATATACAATAATAACACATGGAATATGTTATAATACTAGAACATCAACATTCAAGTCAAAGCTTTTAATGACAACAAAGTGCACTAAAGACTAGAAAACTTAGCAAATAAGTTCATTTAAGAAACAAGGATAGATGAGAAGCAACAACTGAAAAAAAAAAAATTACAAACAGAGGAGCAGTATAAGATTATAGTTGAAGAAAAGAGGGCGGATTACAGAAAGAAATAGTAGTATCAGATTATAGAAAAAAGAGACCAAAAAAAAACCAGAACATAGACAAATCGTTAAAAGTTGCAGCAATTGGGGGGAAAAAACAAAGAAAGGAGCAGCAGCAACTGAAAAAAAAAAAAAATAAAAAAATAAAAAAAACAGTGGAGCAGCATTAGATTGTAGTTGGAGAAAAGAGGGCGATTACACAAAGAAGCAGTAGAATGATGGAGGGGGGAAAAACAGAGACAGGAAGAGAACAGAGAAGAATGATGGAGTAGAAGACGTACATGTGCTTTGCTTCAGTTCCAAATAATAAAGCGTTGCTTTTTGCGCTTTGCGCTTTCTGGTGCTTCAGTGCACTTTCTCATATGCGCTGTGCTTCACACAAAAAAAAAAAAAAAAACTCAAAAGCTGCGCTTTGCACTTTGCGCTTTGAGCATGCTTCAGCACGCTTTTAACTACTGTGTCTGAGGGGGTTAGTATTTTTTTTATATATTCCTATACTTACTCTTTTCCTTTTTGTACTTTATCCTTTTCTTGCTTTTTTTCCCTTCTTTCCTTGAAAAATCTTACTAGGCCTTCTCCTCCTCTGTTTTCTTTCACCCCAAATATTTCATACTTTGGATCTAAGGTGCTATCTTACCATGTGGCAACAAGACCATTACACTTTAGATTTTGCAAGAGGCATTTGAGCGGATCAAGTCCATTTGGCATGGAACATAGAGGAAGCTAGCTGAGGACTTGATGTTTGGTTAATGTATTCTTCTCGCCATGTTTGTTTTCTTATTGAGAATGTAGGACCAGATTAAGTGGCATGTTGGAAAAAAATTAAGAGTGAGTTTTAATGTGTTTGAAGAACATGAGTAAACATGGCTTGAATGGATCAATAATTTTAGTGGAGAAGGATAAGCATAATGCATATAAAGTGGGATTATGGAGCTTGTAGGGGGAAACTTGGGGGTAGCAAATCGTAATGACTTCAAAACTTGTACAGAGTTCTTGTATCTTTCTATTCTTCTCAAGGTAGTCATACATGTTGACCCAAACACACTAATATTGCATGCATTCAAAATTGTCACTGTGCCTTGTAAGAGTGGGTTTATGCAAATGTGGGGTGGGGAGAAGATAGTGTTGCACACAAGAGAATGAAGTGCTAGCAAAGAAGGGTGGTGATAAAAGGAGTATGCAATTCTTGGGTAGCTTTAAGTGTTGTGTAGCAGGTGAGGGGGCAATGCTAATGTTAAGGATGTTCTGTTTGAAGCAATGTTGCAAAAATGAAATTTGATGCTCAGGTGTCAATGCTTCACTTAATTGGAAATCAATGAGTGCAGCATTTAGAGCCTGGTTGCATCTTCTAACCCATAATCTTTGACTTTGTCCACTTTATGTAGGTTAATGCTAATTGATGCATATTGGTTAGTTAATAGCATTTGAGTTTGAGAATATTAGAGCTTCTATTTACATCACACTTATATGCCATCAGGGCTAAAATTGTACTCTCAATTAAGATAAAAGAAAATCTAGCCCATTTCCAGGTCACATTTTGAGATTAAATCACTTTAATCTATTCAATCACTAAATTTAGTGTAGTGTCCACTGAACCATGTACTTTTGTGTGATTTTTCTTTTTCTTCTTAGATTCCTTGTGATATGTTTCTTCAGCGGTTGGAGTTATGTAGCTATCAGATTTGATATGTCGCAGCATTCGGATATTACAAGGATTATGGTCTTTAGGCTTCTATATGTTGTTTGATTTTCTTCTAGTTTTAATTAGTTTTCCCATTCAATTCATGATATATTGGATGATGAGTAGATCTCTCCCCCATCCTTGTTTTTTATCATATTTTTGCACCACAATGTTGGAAAAGTAGTTTTAAAGATTCATGGTTGAAAGTGGTGATTGGACTAAATATAGCATGAAGTATAATGGGAGATGACTTGAGGACTTTTAGGATCTCATGATGTTTCCATGAAAAGGAGATTAGCAAAGGTTGGAGTAGTTTATCCATCAAGGTGAGCTTCACCATGTGTAGGTAGTAGGTGCCTTTTTGAAACAACATGTTCTGGTCCAAAAATGTTATAGAATATTTTCAAGGAGTTGTACGATTTGGTTAGGATGATAAGGCCTTGGTTTGCTTATTACATTGGGTTCACTGGGGAGTCCTTCTGTTGGAATTTGGAGTTTGTTCAGCAAACACGTATTCCAATATTCAAAATCGATATCAGTTTTATTCAGCACTATGTGATTAACTGGATGTGAAAGTGTGTACCTGAATATTCCATTAGGATGCCTGCTTTCACAAGAGTCCTTGGCATCTAGCAGCCTCATTTTGAAACCAATCATGTATCTCTCTTTCAATTTCTTCTGTTATATGTATTTTCTCTGATGTTCAGAACTCTTCAATCTGTTCATTCTTGAATAAGCATCATGCAATTGTTGTTTCACTCCTATGTGTAACCCTTCATTGTAGAAAAAGAAACCTACTATGATAACTTTGGCTGTCATGTCTCTGTGATGTTTTAGTGACATGAAATATCTGCTTTTTGTTCAGGTTAAGCTCAGCAAAAGCTTAGATCACTTTCCCAGATGAAATGTGCACTAAACTTGGGTTTACTGTTTTGCCCGAAAAATTTCATTCTTTGATTAATTTGGAAAATTTTCATCCTGGAAGGCATCCCTCCTTCAAATATCTTTCCTTGATAATTTCATGCATGAAAGGTTCATGTTCTTTTCAATTAGTGATGCCCCACAACAATACATCATCTAGTCCTGTTTTCATCTGCATATTGACTTTGCTTGTTTTGTTATTTCTCTCATATGTTGCTTGTAAATTTGCGAAATACCTATCTACTCTAAAAGCTCAAGCTTGAGGTGAAAGTGTTGATACTATTTTTATTACTAAAAAGTTGCAGCTTTGTAGATCCTCTTTCCTTAACCTGGGTGGGCCAACAAGAAAATATCCTCATGTTGTTTCTATGGAACCTATGTTTCATTGTCTAATTTAATTTAGGAAGTGTAGTTGCTTAAACAGTTATGGACTTGGAGTGCACAATTTAATGGAAAAAGTCACAAAGCCCCAAATCACCAGGAGTTTACATTTTCAAAGTCAAAGATCTATAGCAACTCCTTGGTGCACAATTCTAGTGGAAGACACTATATGTTAAGAATAAAAGATGTAACAATTATATCATGAATTTCTTCTTTCTAACAATCCCTTAGCATTGTGATATGAAATTGAGTACAATGGCGTACCAAGATCCATATAGCCGACCCCACTTAGTGGGATAAAGGCTTGATTGTTGTTGTTGTAACAATCCCTCAGCATTTTCCCTAGCCCATCAACAATTGCACAAATTCTATAATCAATCCCATCCTATTTTCTGTCCTCACATATTTAAATACTGAGCACCATGTACCTTGGATGCCTTTTTTTATGCTGTAGCTGTTTAAGTCATGTAAAATTTCTTTCTACTTTGTTTGATGGTTATTGAAAGACTATCTAGATTGGCTACTTGATGTTAGCGATTCTGCTTTTTCCTTTAGTCATTCATTCATTACTTTCCTTTTCAAGAATGATTAGAATTACCCCAAGAAAATAGAAAGGGCCTATTTGCATCTCTAGGAAAAATTTGCTCTCTCATGACTTATCTGGAAGAAAGAAGATGTCCTTCTCCCTTTCTTTAGAAATCATGCCTGTCGTTATTCTAAACTAGTTTTTCTTAATATCTTGGGTGCACTTTGGGAAATGTGCTGGAATTGCGCTAGGTTGTGGACGTGGATGGTTTAAGATTTGCAGAGTTCTCATTTTAGTGATAGAAATGTCCAATATGGGTGCTGTTCAGTTTTAATAGCTCCATTCTAGTTGTGGCTGTCAGGAAATAATTGATGATTTCTTTTGCCATTGTTCAGATATGGCCTTGAGGGTATCATTTGAACTATTGAATATCAGAAATTGACTATTGTTTGGTCATTTAACTGAATTGCTATGGTGATGAGGGAAGAATATTGGCAGGCTAGTAAAAATGTTCCCAAGTTTGTTTACGTAAATTCTCTGCATTACATGTTTTAATAATCTGGGGTGCTTCACTTGACATCTATAAACTTTGTTCCAGGTTATTTTGGATAAATAAGGATTAGAGAACCAACCTAGAACGGGATCTTACATTGTCTGAGAGTCCATTAATCAGGTTACTTGTGAAGGCTATTTCTTTTGGAGCCAAAAGGGAAGAATAATGATCAGATGGCCGCTATTATGGGTTGATTTCTTGTTCTAGTGGGGTTTGGGAGATATCAAAAATAAAAAATGGCTACTTCAATGGAATGAACAAAAAAGTATTTAAATTGATATTCCACCTGGTTGGGGTTTCGGGCTATGTTGAGTTGTATTAGAGAGATCTTTTTGATACATAGAAATAGTGGATGATGTATCTGACATTCTCCTTTCTGCATCAGTTTGAATTGTGAGGAAAAGGCCTGCTAATGCCAAAATCCTATGAAGATGCCATTAATAAATTAATTGCAAAGTAATGGCATCAAATTAGACCATTTTTGGCATTATTAATTCATTGCTGCAACTTATGTTCTGTATTTCTTTTTTGAAGATAATTTTATTGTTGTAGGCATCTTCCTTGACACTCCTTTCAAAGAGATGCACCGAGGCTTGTTGTTCCAGTTGTAAGTGAAATTGAAAATGTGCAAGATCCACGTTACCTGGAAGATCTAATGAGATTGAACTATTTGTGTTTTGTCGTTAGTAAAAGTAGAAAGAGGATGCATGCCAAAGACATTTTCAGACCAATTTGACTTTCTATTTGCATTGATGTGTTTTAATGATAATGCATAGTTTAATCTGTTTCCTCAGATTTCATCAGCTTCCAGAATTTGACCAAGGAAAACGCAGTTGCCGTAGGCGCCTTGCTGGCCATAATGAGAGGCGGAGGAAGCCACCGCCTGGATCTTTAATGTCCACACGATATGGGCGATTATCTTCAACTATTTTTGGTTAGACATTCATGTGGTGAAGTTTTTCCTTTTTGGCTGTTCTGATGAACTTGGACTGAAATTGTTTGCCTTTTCAACAGAAAATGGAGGCAGAGTCGGAAGCTTTCTCATGGATTTCAGCTCTTACTCAAGGGTCCCTGGAAGGGATCCATGGTCATCTGCAAGAGCATCTGAGCGGGTTCCAGGGAGTCAGTCCACTGCATTTGGAAAATTTCTTCCACATCCATGGCAGAGCAACTCCGAAAACTCTGCATCTGGCATCTATCTGGAAAGTTCCTCCGATGGTCCTGGTTTTACTGGTTCCAGACTTCCTCCAGGAGAATGTTTTGCAGGAGTTAACAACTCCGGCTGTGCTCTCTCTCTTCTGTCAAATCAGCAATGGGGCTCGAGAAACCGAGCTACTGGTCTCGGGGTAAATACTTTGGTTAATGCTGAAGGAGCACCCCCTTTGTCTCAATCAACAGGCCCTCATGGTGTGTCAATCAATCACTTTCCAGCCAACTCGTGGGGATTCAAAGCAAATGAAGCCAGCAGCAGTTCACATGAAATGCCACCTGATTTGGGTCTAGGCCACATCTCACACGATGTAGGCAATCATTTTTCCGGTGAGCTTGAGCTGTCTCAACACAGTGGGAGGCAATATATGGAGCTTGAGCCTACAAGGTATGACTCTTCCTCTCAGGAGATGCACTGGTCGCTCTAAGCCCCTATTGCATTCCAGTTTGTAAGAACCTTGGGGAAAAAAAACTTATCCAATATTTTGTGGGCAGAATCACTGCATGTTTGTTCTGTGGGGGCTTGTGATGCCTCTTGATCCATGTTTTCGTTTTCACTTCATGAAACTGATAACCAGGGCCGACGCTCTAGTGAGGAATTGGACTCTGGTTTTTGATTGATTTCAGATTTGAAGTTGTTCTTTTTAAAGCATGTTTTAGGGCTTAAAGCAAGTTCGCTAGCGAGCTGGAGATCCACGTATTATGATGTCTGATAAGAGGATCAGATCAGTTGTCTTAGAATGTGGTTTGCCAATATTTCTCTGGACTGCTAGATGTGCAGTTTTGCAGATTTAGGTGCCCTTAATATTCTCAGCGCCCCATATTGGACGGTTACTGTGATAAAACTGTAATGCGAAAATAGAACATGGTAGAGACATCCTATGATCCACCCAAGAAAAAGCATAAATGCATTATATATAACTCGCCAAGCCGAATCAGCATGATGGTCTCGCATGGACCTAATTACGGGGCCGGGACAGACGCTCCGGCAGTCCACCCAATGATCAGGTCTGGTCTGGTAACGCATCCAAGTATAACTGCCAGACTCTTTACAGGCTTTCACTATATTTGGATCTCAATACGGTTCATTCTCTTATTTCGCATTAACAACATTTAAGATGTTTTATTGATATGCATGATACGGAAATAAATATTCTACAAAAATATTTAAGAATTAATAAGAATAAAGGATTTACAAAAAGAATAGTAATTTTTTTATTTCAGTTTATAATAATTATTTTAATTAGTAGTTATTTTATAGTTGGAAGGTCTTATTAAAACACTTTCATTTCAGGAATGGTTATTGAAATTTGTTTTGAGTAAAATTTTTATTTTATTATAATATTTAGTTTTTTCTATTTAAAGGGGTATGATCAATAAAAGCGGTATGATCAATAAAGAGATAAATCTAATTTCTCTTAAAAGAAATGTGGTTTGAGATTTATTAGGGAATAAGTTTTCAACTAAAAATAAAATTCAAGAGAGGGAAAAACTCGAGCAAGAAAATAGATGAATTCTCTATAGGATATCCCTCGATTTGATCCTTTGCTAGATCTCATATCAATTTGGTGTCATAGTTAATCGTCATGGAAAATTTTACATAATGGTTTAACTGGATGGAGAGATTCATGAGCGAATGGAGTAATGAATGGAACAACAATTGGTCAGGGTGAAAGAACTCCAGTAACAACAAACAATACTAAGCTTGCAGATGGAAGGACTTCTGCAAAAACTATAGGGGGTCAACAATGTCCAGAAAAGGGGGAGTAGTAGTCATACCATTACAAACTGATGGGATGTGAGTCAAAGGCCCTGTTAAGGCAGCTCCCAACGTCTAGAAGGCCTATAACCCAGTGAGCATTTCTCATTCTTGGTGCGACCGTAACAAGGAATTTACCTCCCCAAAGGACAAACGTGGGCCAACCCTTCGGTTAGCCTCTAGCGGTGACAATTCAATCGGTTCGTAACCCATAGAGGCGTTTGGTGAGCTCAAGTCGATACCCTCCTTTCAGTTGATTACCAATAGCTTTGTTAAGATCTGATCGCCAACCCTCTCGACTAAAGGTAATATTTGACTAAGACTCATATCGGTGTTTGTTTCCTATTTAGTCGTGAAATATGTTTCATAGGTAATGAAAGAAATCTTTAATAACTAGTCGATAAGGAACGAATCTCCTTAGCATAATAGGCTTTCCAAACTATAAGAATTTCAAATCTTTTGAGAATTTTGATTATAGAGTCCCAAGATTTCATGACAATTTCATAAGGAAATTAGGGTTACAACGCCTCGAGTACGCACGACTCCTAGAATACCAACATATAAAAGGATTTTGCATATCAAACCCCAGGTATGCTCTTTGGATACCAAACACTCAACACACAAACCATAGGGCTCTCATTCTCAGTCTTCCTTCTCTCGCTTAGTCTGTTTCATTTTTATCGAAAATCGTTATTTCTGAATTGAATGTCGGAGTCTCCCCCGCTAGAACACTCTCCAACAGTCTTTTATAGGTTTTCATTCATCTTTTGGAGTAATCGTTCAAGTCAAAATAGTTGGAATCTGTCGAGTCAAAACCCACTTCGAATACAAACCACAGGGAGGAGCGAAGCATCCGACAGGAAGGAGGGACTTCCATTCCCAGGTACTCTAAACTAGAATTCCCATTATATGATGGGATTGAGAATCTCCTGATTTGGATCCATCGATGTGAGCAGTTCTTTAAAAATCAAGGAACACTTGCAAAGGAAAAGGTGGGGTTGGTAGCATTCCACTTTAAGTGGGAAGCTCAGCTATGGTTTTTCAAGGTTAAGCAAGAAGGATGGGTCATGGACCGTAAGACGTTTACTGAAAAATGCCATTTGAGATCAGCCCTCCTTTGAGTCTCAACCCAGTTGGTGAGTGGCCAATTTAAAACAAGTAAGGATAGTAGATGAGTATAAAAGGGAGTTTCAATCCTTGTTAGGTCGTACTTTAGAACTCTCCATGAAGCAGCAAGTCAGTCTATTCACAGTTGGATTCTTGGAGGGGCTATAATTGGAGGAAGAATTATAATAACCTCAAAGCTTGGGGCCTGCTATGAATTTGGCCCGCACATATAAAAGAAAAAAAGAAGTAACCAATCTATGTTAGGAGGGAACCGTAGGATAACACCTATATGGAAGAGCCCAAAAATAACTCCCAATAGGATTGTTGCAAAGAAGGGAATTGCTGGGGCGATATCGAGTATTGTGAGTACCACCCTCTTCTTTAAGAAGCTTACCAAAGTAGAGATGGAGGAAAGAAGGACAAAGGGGCTTTGCTTCAACTGTGATGAAGCATTTTCTTGAGGGCATAAATGCAAGAAACTATTTTGGGTGAAATTGGTAGAGTTTGAAGAGGAGGATGAGGGGGGGACCAAGAGAACTTGAGATATCCTTGCATGCTATCACAGGGGCAAGGAACTCACCAACTATGTAACTTAAAATGTTGATGGAAGGTAGTCCTATGTGGATACTTATAGATTTAGGGAGCACCCACAATTTCATTAGTGGTGCTGTTGCAAAATGACTTGGCCTCACAATCAAACACAAGCCAGGACTACAAGTATCAGTGGCTAATGGCAAGAAGGTTCCCAGCTATAGCAGGTGGAGATTGTTTTATTCCATGATACTGTTAATAACTTTTCTTCTGATTTATATGTTATTCTTTCAGAAGGATTTGATGTTGTCTTAGGGGTTAAATGGCTGCAAATATTGGGACCAATTGTAAGGAATTTTGCTGATTTAACTACTAGTTTCAACCTTAGAGGAAAACAAGTTAAGTGGCAAGGACATAGGTTGGATAAAGAGATAAGAGTTCATCACCTTCAATGGGCTTTTTCTCCCTCAGTTGAGCTCGAAAAGTTACTACTAGAATTCTCAGATTTATTTGGAGAACAAATCGAGCTACCTCCTACCTGTGAATGTAATCACAGGATCATACTTCTTCCACAGACAACACCAATGGTGGTTAGACCATATAAATATCCCCATCGACAAAAGGATGAGATAGAGCAGCAATGTGAGGAGATGATGGCTCGAGGCATCATTAGACCAAACTGATAACCCTTCTCCTCCCCTGTGCTACTTGTTCCTAGGCAAGATGTAATGAGGTCATCAAGGTTGCAAAGAATTTACAAGATCCAACTCAAATTCCAGTTGGGCCGATAACAAAAGTTCGAGTTAAAAGGTTCAAAAAAAGTATTGGATAACTTAATTCAGAGGGTTTTACAACAAGAAATTGGAATTTAAGTGAATGAAGAACCAAAGGGGCCTTAATTATGCTCATATAAACTCAATTGAAAGAACGAAAGGTCTAAAACTATCCAAAACCAAGTGAGAACGAAAATAAAGAAAAATAGCAGCAAGATTTGATCAAAATAGTTTGATTTATTTAGTTTCCTAATTTTTTCTTTATAGTTTATATTTTAGTTTCCTAATTTTTGATTGTTTAGGGAGTTATTAAATTTTTAGTTATCAATTTAATCTTTACCTTTAGTCTATAAATAGGCCATTACACATTGTATAAAATATAACTTTTTTTGGAGAGAATTAATAAAATTGTAAGATTTCTTCACACAAATCTTGTTTTTTTGAGAACTTTTAAACTTATTCAAGATAGGAATCTTGTTTAGTTCTTTGACTTATCAATCTAGGTTTCGAATCATCTAGATTATGACGTTATTCATTCCATCATTATATCAAAATTTTTGTTCTAGTGAGAAACGGGTCTAAGTTCATATATACCTTAGATTTTTCCTCATTTAGGGCAATGGTTGATTTCTTTATTTTCCATCTGTTCAAATTATTCGTTGGGAAATTCTTGGACTATAATTATTTGTTCGTGGGTTTTAGGGTTTCTATACCCGTTGGGTTCACATCAGTTGGTATCAGAGCTAATTCAGATTTTTTTTCTTCGAATTATTCTTATTTTATTTTTTTTTCTTTTGTTCTTGTTTGTGTCGTAAAACTCTAATTCCAATCTCGATTCATCATCTTGACCAAAATTCTTCATTCGTTGATTTATTTCTTGTTTTTGGTGTATTTTATTCTTGCCATAGTTCCTAAAAAAAAAAGAGAGAGGCCAATAAAAAAAGGGGGTCGTACAAAAAAAAAGAAGGGCAAAAAAAAAAAAAAAAGAGGCAAAAAAAAAAAGAAGGGAAAAAAAAGGAGGTCATAAAAATAAAAAAAGAAGAAGAAGAAGAAGGCTAACAAAAAAAAGAGGCCATAAAAAAAAAAAAAGGCAACTTTTAAATTTTACAAAATTGATAATTTTTCATTTTGTTATCTTGTTCAAATTTGATAAGCTTTCTAAAATATTATTACCAAATTTGAATTAGAAATTTCTAAATTTTTTTAGTTGAGTTTGAAATATTTTCTTATTTATGTACTTTTCTAAATTTGTGCACTTTCCTAAATTCAAACTTTCTATAATTTTTTTTATTCTTGATCTCTTTTCTTATTTGCTCTCCTTCTTTATTTGTTTCATTTCTTATTTATTTCCTCTTAAATTGGATTTTTTTTCAAATTTGTAACTTTCTTATTTTTCATTTTTTTCTTTTTTCTTTTCTTTTTTGATTTTTTTTCTTTGTGTCTCTTGTTAATACTTTCTTTCATATAAGTTTTTGAATTTCACATGACAATTATTCTTGAATTGAATTTTCAAGTTCAATAAAGAGTTTGACTAAGTGAAGAGAAGTGGTAAAAGGCAAGAGAGAATTCATTGAAGATAAAAGCCAAATTCAAAGACTGAAACTCGAGTGGATTTGAGTGAATCATTATTTTTGAGTAAAACACGTGAGGGAGTGTAGTGAGGTTCTTTTCTATTTTATTCTAACATTGTCTTGTAGAGTCTAATCATGTCTCAAAATCAAAAAGATAATACAAGTGAGGAGGTTCAATCATATATTGGGTCGAATCTACAACTACAAGCATTTATGGGGGAGATGAGACGGATGATGAAGAAGGATAAAAGGTTAGATATGGTAGAAGATGGATCGAAAAGTGGACAGCCATCAATAAGGCCGAACCCCTAAAAAAGGAATAGGTTTCATCAAAGGGAAGTTGAAGTTGTGGATGAGTTCGAAGGGGATGGTTTAGAAGAGGAGTTTGATAGGTTGTCAATGGGTAGTCATAGGAGACTTGGTCGGGATAGAAAAGTTAAGAATCGGGTAGATTATAACTTAGGTAGTATTAAGATGAAAATTCCATCGTTTCAAGGTGAAAGTGATTCCCCAAACATATCTTGAGTGAGAAAAAAGATTGAGTTAGTTTTTTATTGTCACAACTATTCCGAATTGAAGAAAGTAAAATTTGTTGTTATTGAGTTTACTAATTATGCAATTGTATGGTGGGATTAGTTGTGCATCAATAGAAGGCGGAATGAGGATCGACCTATTGAAACTTGAGATGAGATGAAGAGGGTGATGAGATGACGATTTGTGCTGAGTCATTACTATAGGGATTTATATTTCATGTTGCAGAATCTCCACCAAGATAACCGAAGCGTAGACAAATATTACAAATATATGGAGATGACTATGATTAGAGTCAATGTGGAAAAAGATAGAGAGGCGACGATGACTAGATTTTTGAATAGTTTAAATCGAGAGATTGCCAACGTGATAGAGTTTCACCATTATGTGGAGTTAGAGGATTTTATACATATGGAAATCAAGGTTGAGAGTCAGCCTAAGAGAGGTAACACACGGCCAAGACCAACCCCACAGATTCTAAACGCAAATCTTGGAGAACGAGCTACCCGAAGAAAGAAGAAAATTCAGTCATCTCTAAAGTTAAGTCTGAACATAGACCAGCTGCCTCCACCACAATTTCTCAAGGTAAGGTAGCCTCCAATTCAACTCGTTCTAGTGAAATTAAATGTTTCAAGTGTCAGGGAATGTGACATATAGCTAACCAATGTCCAAACAAACGAGTTATGGTGATTCGGAAAAATGGTGCAATCGAATCTGAAGATGAAGATGACATTGATTATATTCTACCATTGGAAGATGTCGCCATCGGAGATGAGGAGTACGGAGCTGAATACGATGAGATGTTAGCACTAGTTACATGCTGAGCCTTAAGTTTACAAGCCAGAGGAGATGAAGAAAAAGTACAACGGGAAAATATCTTTCACACTCGGTGCCGTGTGAAAGATAAGATATGTATTTTAATTATTGACGGTAATAGTTTTACTAATATTGCGAGTACGATTTTAGTGAAAAAACTGAATTTGTCAACCACTAAACATTCTCAACCATACAAGCTATAATGGTTGAATGATAGTGGAGAAGTGAGGGTTACAAAGCAAGTTGTTATGTCATTCCGGATTGGGAAATGTGAAGATGAGGTGTTATGTGATGTGGTATCAATGCAAGCTGAACATATTTTGTTAGGAAGGCCTTGGCAATTTGATCGACATGTGCAACATGACGGCTTCACCAACAAGTATTTATTCATGTTCAATCAACGAAAAATCACTCTGATTCCGATGACACCAACACAAGTCTATGAAAACTGAGTGAGATTATAAAAATTGAGTGAACAAAAGAATCTGAGAGATTAAAATGAGTTGAGAGAACAAAAAAAAAAAAGAGAGAAAAGAAGAGAGAGATGTCAAATTTGGTAAGAAAGAGAAAATAGAGAAAAGTTCGGTTAATGAGGTAAAATCAGAGAGAAAACAAAAGAATTTTTATGCCAAGACAAGTGAGGTTAAGCGAGCAATGCTCTCTAAATGACCAGTGATTGTACTTATATACAAAGAAACCTTTTTAAATAATGACCAACTTAACCCTTCTTTGCCTAGTGATGTTGTTTCTCTGTTGCAGGAATTTGAAGATATGTTTCTCAAAGAGCTACCCCAAGGTTTGCCACCTATTCGAGGGATTGAACACCAAATCGATTTCATACCCGATGCATCAATTCCAAATCATCCAGCATATAGAAGCAATCCAGAAGAGGTGAAGGAGCTACAAAGGCAAATCGAAGAATTAATGGAAAAGAGATATGTGAGAGAAAGCATGAGTCCATGCGTAATTCCAGTGATTTTAGTGCCTAAGAAAGATGAGACATGGAGAATGTGTATTGATTGTCGAGCCATCAACAATATAACGGTAAAATATCGACACCATATTTCTCGATTAGATAACATGTTGGATGAATTGCATGGTGCTTGTGTATTTTCTAATATTGACCTTAAAAGTGAGTATCATCAAATACGCATGAAAGAATGAGATGAATGGATAACAACATTTAAAATTAAATATGGATTGTATGAATGGTTAGTCATGCCTTTTGGATTAACCAATGCTCTTAGTATATTTATGCGCTTAATGAATCATATTTTATATGCTTTTATTGGTAAATTCGTAATTATTTACTTTGATAATATTTTGGTTTATAGTAAAAGATTGCATGATTATATCTCACATTTACATTTGGTTTTGGATGAGTTTAGAAAGGAAAAGTTATATGCTAACCTCAAAAAGTGTACTTTCTGCACCGATAAGAGCTTGTTTTTCTAGGTTTTGTTGTGAGTGTTAAAGGTATCGAGGTTGATGAAGAAAAGATCAAAACCATCCAAGATTGGCTGACCCCCTCAAGTGTAGGTGATGTTAGAAGTTTTCATGGGTTTGCTAGTTTTTACAGGAGGTTCGTGAAAGATTTTAACATTATCGCTACACCGTTTACACAAGTCATCAAGAAGAACGTTACATTTCAATGGGGTGAAAAATAAGAGAAGACGTTTCAACTTATTAAACATAAGTTTACTCATGCTCCTTTACTTGCTTTACCTAATTTTTCTAAAACATTTAAAATTGAATGTGATGCTTTTGGTGTAGATATAGGCGCTGTTCTTATGCAGATGAAAGACCGCTTGCATACTTTAGCGAGAAGTTAAGCGGAGCTGCACTTAACTATCATACCTATGACAAAGAATTATACGCTTTAGTTCGAGATTTAGAGACATGACAACACTATTTGTGGTCGAAAGAATTTGTGATCTGTACAGATCATAAATCTTTGAAACATTTGAAAAGTCAACATAAACTGAATAAGAGACATACTCGATGGATAGAATTTATCGAAACTTTTCCTTATGTTATTCGATATAAACAAGGTAAGGAGAATGTAATCGCGGATGCACTTTCACGCAAGTATGCCTTAATCTTTACTCTTGATGCTAAATTTCTTGGTTTTGAGTATATTAAGGAACTTTATCATGAAGACCACGATTTTGGAGAAATTTATAGCGTTTGTAAAAAATCTGCAGAGGGCAAGTTTTATTGGTATAAAAACTTTTTGTTTAAAGAAAATAAATTGTACGTGCCAAATTGTTCATTGAGAAATTTGTTAGTTCGGGAATCTCATAGTGGAGGGTTAATGGAACATTTTGGAGTCGCCAAAACCTTGGCTATTTTACAGAAACACTTTTATTGGTCGCACATGAAGCGAGATGTTGAGAGACTTTGTGATAGATGCATTACTTGTAGGCAACCTAAATCTAGGGTTAATCTAATGATCTTTACACACCCTTACCCATTCCTAGTTCACATTGAATTGACATTTCGATGGATTTTGTTTCGGTTTACCTAGGAATAGATATAAATGGGATTCGATCTTTGTGGTTGTAGATCAGTTTTCTAAGATGGCTCATTTTATTCCTTGTCATAAGTCTGATAATGCTTCTCATATTGCGGATTTATTCTTTAGGGAGATTATAAGGTTATATGAGATGCCTAGAATAATCGTTTCAAATCGGGATGCTAAGATCTTGAGTTACTTTTGGAAGACATTACGGGAAAAGTTATGAATGAAACTTTTATTTTCAACAACTTGTCATTCTCAAACTGATAGTCAAATAGAAGTAGTCAACAGAATTTTATCCACTTTGTTGAAAGCTGTTATTAGTAAAAATATTAAAACTTGGGAAGAATGTTTGCTACATGTTGAGTTTGTATATAATCGTACTGTTCACTCTATTACTAAGTTCTCACCGTTTGAAATTGTTTGTGGTTTTAATCCTTTAACTACTTTGAATTTATTACCTTTACCTATTTCTGAGCAAGTGAATTTAGATGGTAAGAAAAAGATAAAATTTGTGAAACAACTTTATAAGAAGGTACGGTTCAACATAGAGAGGAGTACCAAATAATACACAAAGCAAGCTAACAAAGGACGTCACAAGCTAGTTTTTGAACCCGTTGATTGGCTTTGGTTACACATGCGAAAAAAAAGATTTTCGACACAAATACATTCTAAGTTATTGCCTCGAGGAGATGGTCATTTTTAAGTGTTAGAACGGATCAATGATAATTCTTACAGACTTGATTTATCAGGTGAGTATAATGTTAGTGCTACTTTCAATATTACTGATTTGAGTCCTTTTGATGTAGGTGATGATTTGATGACAAATCCTTCTTAAGAAGGGGGTAATGATGAGGTCATCAAGGTTGTAAAGAATTCACAAGATCCAACTCAAGTTTTAGTTGGGCCGGTAATAAAAGTTCGAGTTAAAAAGTTTAAAAAACACTGAATAACTTAATTCAGAGGGTTTTACAATAAGAAATTGGAGTCCAAATAAATGAAGAACCAAAAGGGGCCTTAATTATGCTCATACAAGTTCAATTGGAAGAATAAATGGTCTAAAACTATCCAAAACCAATGGAGGACGAAAATAAAGAAAAATAACTACAAAATTTGGTCAAAATAATTTGATTTATTTAGTTTCCTAATTTTTTCTTTGTAGTTTATATTTTAATTTCCTAATTTTTGATTATTTATGGAGTTATTAAATTTTTAGTTGTCAATTTAGTTTTTACCTTTAACCTATAAATATGTCATTACACATTGTGTAAAATATAACTTTTTAGAGAGAATTAATAATATTGTGAGGTTCTTTCACACAAGTCTTGTTCTTTTAAGAACTTTTGAACTTATTCAAGATAGGAGTTTTGTTTAATTTTTTGACTTATCAATTTAGGTTTCGAACCACCTAGGTTGTTATGTCATTCATTCCATCTTTATACCAAAGTTCTTGTACTAGTGAGAAATGGATCTAAAATCATATATCTTAGATTCTTCCTCATTTAGGGTAAGGGTTGAGATCTTTATTTTCTATTAGTTCAAATCATTCGTTGGGAAATTTTTGGGCTATAATTATTTGTTCGTGGGTTTTAGGGTTTCTATACCCGTTCAGTTCACATCAAGATGGGTTCTGGAGTTTTTGTGTGGATTATAAGGAGTTAAATGCCAAGATGATGAAGGACAAGTTCCCTATTCCAGTGGTGGAGGAGTTGTCAGATGAGCTACATGGAGTAAAGTATTTTGCCTAGCTAGATTTGAAATCCGGCTATCACCAAGTTTGGATGGATGAGACAATGATGGAGAAGACTATATTTTAACCCATCATGGTCATTTTAAATTTTTAGTGATGTCATTTGGCCTCACTAATGCTTCATCAACCTTTTAAGCCTTGATGAATGAGATCTTCAGGCCTTACGTAAGGTTTTTTTTTTTGGATGACATATTGATATATAGTAAGACATGGGTTGAATATCTTCACCACTTATGTACTGTTTTGGATTTATTGCGTGCTGACTGCTTATTTGTAAAGAAATCCAAGTGCACCTTTAGGGAGACTGAAGTGGCACACTTGGGACACATTGTTCATGGTGCAGGTGTCTCGACCCTCAAAGGTCCAAGTAGTCAATGATTGGCCAACCCATCACTCAGTTACGAAACTTCATGGATTCCTGGGTTTGGCAGGGTATTACAGAAAATTTATCATGGGCTATGAGGAGTTAGTTGCACCATTGATAGATTTACTTAAAAATAACTCCTTTCTGTGGAATAAAAAGTTGGTAAGGCCTTTGACTCACTAAAAAGGGCTCTGACTGAATCCCCAATGCTACAACTACCTAATTTCAGTGAAGATTTTATGGTGGAGTGTGACGCCTCTACAGAAGGGATTGGGGCTATTTTACATCAATAGGAACACCCCATTGCATTCTTTATTAGGAGAATCATAGAAAGACACAACAAATTGCCAGCCTACAGAGGGAATTGATTAGGTTGGCAAATGTAGTGCAACATTGGCAGCCATACTTATGGGAAAGGTCATTCACCATTCGAACATACCATTTCAGTCTGAAATATCTACTGGAACAGCGTCTGTCTACTTCCCCACAGTAATATTGGGAGAGTAAATTGATGGGTTTCGATTTTAAGGTAGAGTATAGAGCTGGCTCTCTAAATCGAGCTGTAGATTCTTTATCCCAATGAGGAAAGCAGATTGTAGAGCTCCTATGTGCAATTTCTCAACCACAACTGGCACTATTTGATACAATAAGGGAGGAAATTACATCAAAAATAGAACTCAAGGAGCTGCAACGACAAACGAAAGTAAGGGAGGTGGGGGCTGACTGGGCAGTCTGAGATGGACTCATGTTGTATAAGGACAGTGTTTATTTACCCTCGAATTCAGCCCTGATTCATACAGTCCTAGTTGAAATTCATAACTCATTGCATAGAGTCAAGACTGATTTTTACAATGAAGAATGAAAAGGATGGTGATAGAATTTGTGCAACAATGCAAGATTTGTCAATAAAATAAATGGGAGAATTTGCACCTAGCAGGGTTCATGCAGCCCTTGGCTATCTCCACTTAAATCTAGGCTGATATTTTAATAGATTTTATTGATGGATTTCCAAAGGTAGGGGGGAATCTGTCCTGTTTTTGGTAGTTCACAGGTTTTCCAAAATGGCTTACTTTACTCCCATAGCACATCTCTATACTCTTTGTGGTTTGCGTGTTCTTTGACAAAATTTTCAAACTAATGGCCTCTCAGAGTCAATTGTGAGCGATAAGAACAAAGTTTTAACGAGTACTTTTTGGAGGGATTATGTGGGATGAAATTGGCTTACTCATCGGCATACCATTCTCAGTCAGATGTGTAGACAGAGGTGGTGAACAGAACAATTGAGATGTACTTAAGATGCTTTGTGGAGGATCGACCACGAAGTTGGGTGGAATAGATTCCCTAGATAGAATTTTGTTATAATACATCATTCCATTCCTTATTACAGGCTACACCATTCCAAGTGGTGTATGGTCGTGATCTTCCACGTCTATTTTCTTATGATTGTGGAATTACAAAACTGGATGTGTTATATCAAGTCCTTCTAGAAAGGGATGAAGTATTGGCTGAGTTAAGGGGGCTGTTAGCTCAGGCATAGGCAGGAATGAAGCAAAGCACACGACCTTCACCATCATGAGCTCTCATTTTCGAAAGGGGCATGGGTGTGGTTGAAATTACAGCATTATAGGTAGATGTTGGTGGTTCGTAGGGACTCTACCAAACCGGTGCCTAAATATTTCGGGTCTTTTCTGGTGGTCAAATAAATTGGCAAAGTAGCTTATCGTATCGCATTACTACCATGTAGTAAAATTCATGATGTGGTGCATGGGTAGTAGTTAAAGGAGAACAAGGGATAGCTTCCAACAACTCTAGTCCCTATTGCTCCATTGTTGGAGGGCAAATCAAGACCTGAGGTTGAAGTAATTGCACGCGCTAGGCTCAACAGGGTAAAATGAGAGTTATTGGTGCAATGGCAGGGACTACTTAAGAAGAGGCTTCTTGAGAATCTCGGGAAGACTTTGAGAGGAACTACCTTGAGATTAAAGCCTAAGGACAAACTTTTTGTCCAGGAGGAAAGTCATGATATGTATGATGTATTTATTAGAAACAAAATATTTAGAAATTAATAAAAGGGAAGCATTCTAGAAAAAAAATAGTAATCTTCTTATTTTAGTTTATAGTAATCTTTTTAATTAATTGTTACCTTATTATTGAAAAGTCTTTTTAAAATAGTAACTTTCATATTATGAATGGTTATTAAGATTTGTTTTTAGTAAAATTTCTATTTTATTATCATTTTTAGTTTTTCCTATTTAAAGGGCATATAATCAATAAAGAGTCAAGTTTAATTTCTCCTAAAAGAAATATGGTGAGAGGCTTATTAAAAAATAAATTTCCAACCATCAAAAATAGGGTTTAAAAAAGGGAAAAACTCGAGTAAGGGAAGAGGGGAATTCCTTGCATCCTTTACTAGGGCCCATATCAAATACCTTCGAAACTCCATGAACCACTAAATTTGCAGTTGAACATTTTGGGAATCTCAGCAGCTGATGGGAGAAACAGCATTCTCTAGTTTATGGGTTTGTGCCTCCAAATCACCCATGCT
Source organism: Dillenia turbinata (assembly GCA_037126225.1). Lineage (NCBI taxonomy): Eukaryota > Viridiplantae > Streptophyta > Magnoliopsida > Dilleniales > Dilleniaceae > Dillenia > Dillenia turbinata. Next base: position 8,338,222 of record JBAMMX010000004.1, on the reverse strand, counting down.
GCAGGGATTTTATGTTCAAATTTTGCTTCTTGAAGAACTTCATGTTCCTTGATCTGACCAAGGAAGTAGGAATCTTACATTTCACTAGACATGGCATGTCTTCATTTAAAAGCCTCCGGCAAACAAGCTTTCCGTTTCCTTCCCCTTTGACTAAGAAAAGGCATGCAATAAACAGAAGTCAAGATATTCCATTAATGCAGAACTATCACAGAAGTTTGCACCGTCATGGAATGCTCACATCAATTGCCATTAGTGTTCATCTTCATTTACTTCAGGACAGTTTGATAAAAGGGCCTCCATTGACTCATACTGGAAGAGAAAATGCCAAGGAAAGAATATAAGTATGATAAAAAAAAAAATTCTATGATGCTAACCTTCATAATATTATAAGCTTTGGACCAAAAAAAAAAAAAAAAATCCCCATCCCATTAACTTACTCGACATCCACAAGGCAATATTGATATTCCTCTCTCAGTATCATCAATATATTCTGTAAATCCTACATCCAGCACAACATATTCGTCACCAACAACATGCATCGCAGCAAAATTAAACTCAATGTTTTCAGAGTACAAGGTAAAATGTGAGAACAATCATATGCATCAGAAGTCACAGTATACATCCAAACATATAAAGAAGCTTTTTATTAGTAATGCTCACTATTGTTCTCTTCACACTTCTCGTGGATTTTCATAACCTTGCTGTGCAAAAATAATCAAGACTAAATTATTAGAAGGGGAGTATCAGTCTCCTGTTTGCTCCACTGCTATATAAAGTCTCCATTCAAACGCAACAGATTCAGAATATTGCTCATATCAGTAGCATTTGCAACACTTTATTGTTGGAGGTTATACTTTTATTCTAATTTATAGTAGGTTCAACTTAAGCATTCCTAATACCGCCGGATGAAAGTGCCGAACTTCAGCAACATGACAAAAAGTTGTAATTCATTCAACAGATTACTAGCAAGAGGAGGCTCCTGGGGTATGGGTTATTGGAAAACAGTGCTGGCAAATTAAATTCATGGCAGTGACACATCCAGCAACAAGGTAATTAATAAGCAGAACAGGGTATAATGTTCAGTGAAACCGTGACCTACATGACGTTTGGAAAACGTGAAACTATGCTACCAGAATAAATTCGATAGGTAACCATATATCTAGCTACATGTAATTGCAGAACACAGAAAAATGCACCATGGAACGGCAGTGGCAATCACAAGCAATGGGAATGAAGTAGATAAAACTAGAAATTTGATAGTAAAAAAGCTATCATTGTCATAAAACTTGATGGGGGGGGGGGAACCATCATTGACATATCTCATTTGGTACTTATAATTAGTCTACATACTACCTGTTCAAGACCATGCCAACTGGGATGCTCTGAACACCATATGAATTACTGGATTTGGGTAAGGAACCCTTTTATATACAACTTGAGTCAAGGTTCCTTTAGTAACCGGCAAATCAAAAGCTTGGATCGAGACATAAAAGTAATGCCTAATTCAAAGAGATATGGGAAAGAGAAAAAAGAAGAAGCCATAAATGTGGTGGCTAAAGGATGTGCCATAAAGTTGCAATTGAATAAAAGGATACAGTTAAAAAATAAAAGGATGTAGTTATATAATAACATCACTCTTCAGTGTCTCTTCTTCCTCCTGTCCATCTTCTTCACCATCTTCATTCTTCATGGGCTTCGCAAATTCCTTGCCTTCCAATTGATCAAGTGCCCCTTTAGCCTTACTGAAGTTGGCAACCACTCTTGGACTATGCCATTGTGACTTCTGTCTGCGAGCAAAGTCTTCCATCAATGTCTCCTCTTTCCTCTTCCTTTCGGACTTTATTTCCACTTTTCTCTTCTTCTCTTTATGCGCATCATCTGACCCGATACCTGCACAACTCCCCTGAATTTCGAGCCCTACTGGCTTAGCTCTCCCTGGACCTTCTTTCCCTAGTGCTGAACCAGGATTGTACCCCATTTGCTTTAACAAACTTGGAACCGATATTGGATTCAGGTATAGCAGACTCCATATTTGCTAGGGTTTTCTCATCCTCCTCTATCTGCTTTTCTCCCTCTCAATTTTCCTCCTCTCTTGCCAATTTTGACCTTTAAACTTATTGACAATTGCACTGCTACAGTCTCTCATTGTTGCTCTGCAAAATCAAATAATTAGGGTTCTCAACATCTCAAATTACGGGCTTCCATAGTTAGTACTGAGGTTGAATTTCCCCAAACTCCACAATGTAAAATGAACAGGATTGAGGTTGTTTATGATCCCACAATTTCTTCCATGCTTGTATTCTAATAAAAGATTTTCAAAACCTAGATTTTCACAAAGAAGGGCTGATTAAACAATTTGGAATCCAACTTAGAGTTACAGGGTTCTATTATCAGAAAATTTACCGCTAAATACTCTTTGGATGCTAAAATACCACATGGGTTATATAAGTACATGAATTTCAAATGGGATTCAGTTCTGGGGATTTAGGGTTGCAAAGCTAATATTCTGACTGGCATAGTCTATCTGTATCCTATAAAATTTTCCCCGAATTTAATAAATCAACTGTCAATCAGATAGAAATAGATTCAGATTCAGGAATGTGTGTCTTAATTTCACTTCTAGCAAACAAGTCTAAAAACAAACAGTCAGGAAAATCGAAATAACAGAAAATGAAGTATTAAAATAAACATTGAGTACCTTTCTGGAAGAAGATTTTTTTGAAGGGTTTGTGGTTTCAGGAGGAAGGAAAAGGGTGAGATATCTCATGTAGTCATCATCATCATCTTCTTTGTTATCCGTAATGGGTAACAAGATTAGCCCCTGAATATAGGTTGGGCCAACAAGCCCGGCCCCTTGCTTTTATCTAGCTGATGTGGCCTACCTGGGCCGGCCCAAAAATTTCAAAAGAATTTTCTTTTGAAAAGGGGAAAAAATATACCTTTACTTCTTTTTTTTTTTAAATAATATAAATACAAAATTTATGAATTTTGAAAACGTTTTATCTAATTTTAAAAATATTTTAGTTTTAAAAAAATACCGTTATAAAAAGAAAAATTGAAGAAGATTTCTCACAATATATAATGGCTTGAGAAAGGGGAAAAGGAAAAAGACTGAGAGTGTATTCAGTTGTGAAAAATATGGATGGTTTTTAGAAAATGTTTTTCTAAAAAAATGAAATTATGTTCAAATACTCTAGTTTTAAATTTTTAGAAAATGAAAATTAAAAAATAAGGATTTCTAATTTATAAAGAGAAATAAAAAATATGTTTAGGGATATTTTCTACTATTTTTCGTTATAAATAAATCCGTGTTTTTTAAAATTTTCTAAATTATTAGAGAAAATTAGAGAGAGGAAAATAAGTATCTTTAAATATATTTTTAAAATTTTCTACTCTTTTCTTTAAATATAGATATATGAGAAAATTAGAAATAAAAAATTAGAAAACGTTTTTCACAATTAAATGCATTATAAGGGTGTGTTTAGTCGTAGAAAATATGTTTTTCAGAAAATATATTCTAAAAAAATGAAATTGTGTTTAAATATTTTATTTTTTAATTTTTAAAAAATAAATATTGGAAAACATGAATTTTTAATTTATGAAAAAAAATAGAAAATGGTTTTAGAGGTGTTTTTTTACTGTTTTTTGTTATAAATAAATTTGTAATTCTTAAAATTTTTTATTTTTGTGAGAGACAATTAGAGGTAAAAAAATATATATTTTTTGAATATATTCATTAAAATTTTTATTTTTTTTTGGAGTCAGGAATATAAGAAGGTTCGAGATGAAAAATAAGTGGACGTCTTGCCCTGCACCTAAACCGTTATAGCTGAGCTGGATGCTGAAATGGCAAGATTTCTCACGGTATATGACAGCGTCCCCCCCCCCCCCCCCGGGGCGCCTCTTTTCAACTAAAAATCCCAGTGCCAGTACGAAAAACCAACCTCACACTGCTCTCTCCCTCCCTCTCTCTCTCTTTCTCTTCGAAACCCTCATTACAAGGAACGATTTACTTGCACGAATTTCATTTCTTGCAAATTTTCCTGAAATTTTCTTGATAAAATCTTGCACAGACTTTCTCTATTTTCCACTTTGAATCTTCTTGAAGTTCTTTAGTGAAAATCTCCACAGTCTCGATCACTTCTGGTTCTGTTTCCGATCTTTGCGAGAAATCTTAATTATTTCAATCTCATTTTCGTCAGAATCTTTCTTGTTTCCGATGGAACTGTATCTTTAATGACTTTTCTGGAAAAACATTCCTCTTATTTATTTATTTATTTTTTTTCTTTAAAGATGAAAGTTGTGGTTGTTTAAATAAATGGATAAAATGCATCTTTGGTTGGTGCAATTGGTTGCCGTTGTCATCACGGCAATTCTCACAAATTTGGCTTCAGCATCCATAGATCCGCTCGATGGTACTTTTTCGCTTTTCGATCAATTCTTCTTTCAAGAAACTACTTTGATAGAATTGGGAATTGATAGTTGCTATGGATTCATACGGGAATGCACTAGATTCTTGGTTTACTTTTGAATCACTGTTTGATTTTCTCGTTATACTCTTGACAGGATGATGAATCTGGTTTTGTGTCTGGGTTAAATTGATAATCTTGATTTTCTTAGTTTATTTTCTTGTTAGTATTGGTGTTGACTGTTGTCATTAAAATCTTGGATGCTTTCTGTGGAATTTAAGTTCCGAAAAGGTCTGTTATTTGTGGGATTGTTCAATTTGCTACTTAGGGTAACATTGGTGCCAGTTTAACAAGATTTAGGATTGAAGGCCAATAGATGGATCAGTTTGTTTTTTGAATCCCCAAACACCATATCTGGCAATGTAGTGAATGCTTTACATGGAGCAGTTAATTTGCTACTTTGGATAGTATTGGGTTGGTGAAGAAGGTAAAAGGATTGGGTCAAAACCTGGAAGATGATAGGGTGCTATGGTTAGGGAGAATGTTTCTGTATTCAATAAGATACAGTGTTCCATTTTTTGATAAAAGAAGTTGCATTTTGAAATCTCTGAAGACTAATTGAGTGGTGTAAAATGCAGTTGAAACTTTACATGAACTGTACAAAGCCCTTCATAAGCCATCTCAGCTGAAAGGATAGAGCCCTGATGGTGGAGATCCATGGACTGGAATATCATGTTCTGGGTCATCTGTTATATTCATGTAGTGCACATAGTCTCCAATGACTTAGTCATTATATGCTAATATTATATGACTAAACTGGCGTCCTTCTGTAATCATTGCAGCGATCGTCATGGTCTAGAGCTAGGTGGAACCCTTTGAAGCCAGCTCATTAATCTTTGTAATTTGGAGAAACTATAAGTAAACTTCTTCACTTGCTATTAGATGAAGTAGAATAATGAAACTTGAACAGGTTCTAATAATATAACATGGTAGGTCATATCAAAGATGTCAGCACCAACTGCATTGGGGGTGAAATACCTTTTGCCTTACCTGCTAATCTAATCCACTTGTAAGATTTTACAGCCTTTCTATATGAATTTTGTTCTTTAATAAATTTCTTTGGACTTCATGCATAAAAAGGTATAGCTTGAGTTGTTTCAATGCTATTGTCAAATTTGATACCTCCTTTCTATTGAGTGCAAGAATCCGGCTCACAATAAATTTACATAACTATTCCATACTCTGCTCCTTATTTGAAAGATCTTAAACTTCTGTAAGTTGCTGAAACATTACTCGAGTTCTAGCCTGTGTTGATGCAAGATTGTTAAATAACTGCATTTGTTTTTTTCAGGAATGTCAGCTATAACTTGTTAGCTGGACCAATTGGAGATGTATTTGGTGGGCTACAGAATCTAAAAGAATTGTATGAATTGACCTCTCATATATATGATAAATATAATATTTTTTATATATTCTCTGTTTAGTTTCACACAAAACCTGCAAAGTAGAAGAGGCACTAAGGTTGATGTTTAAGGTATCTCAGAGATCAGTAGAATTGGTGTTGAAATTTTGGCTTTTTCCTCTGCAATGAAAATATTTTCAAACTTTTATGGTGGTCTCAGTATGAAACTTTTTCAGGTTGTTCAGCAGCCTTTCCATGAACTGAAGTAAAATCCTATCACTAGAAAATTTTTTAAATTCCATGCTCTGCTGGAAGTTTATTAGTGATCACAACTTCAAGTTAGTTTGGGCTTATAAAAAGTTTTGGAAAATTTGGAGTTCAAACATCATAAATACATGGATGGCCTTGCATGTAGAGGTGATGTAGCTTTAAAGAAGAAGTTCTCTGATGATAAAGAGACCTTTTATCATTTGGATCTCAACTATTTAACTATTTAAATTTTTTCGGCTCCTTCAGTGCTTATTGTAGCTTCTCCTTGACTTAAACTTCATCATTTTGGCATTTTCCTTTCCTCTCATTTGTAATTCCTATATATTCAACCTACTGTGACAGGGATCTATGGTATAATGACTATTCTGGAGATCTCCCTAGTTCATTTGAATCTTTAACAAGTCTTAAAAGGCTGTAAGTCTTTATCCAGCTGTTTACTGTATTTGTTTGAATTGGTCCAAAATGCTTTTTTTTTTCCCCACTGATCTGCCTTAACAGGTTCTAACAGAATAATAAGTTCACTGGCTCTGTAATTTTTCTGGCTAATCTCCCACTAGCTGTAGGTTTTCTTCTATGTTGCTTGTTTCAATTTTTGGAACTTGTTTCAACATTTTAACTCTGTGTAAATTCATCATTGTGTAGGAACATCCAAGACAACCAGTTTAGTGGTGTCATCCCCAGGCAATTTCAATCTATACCAAATCTTTGTTCATATCTCGAAACTTTGCATATGATTTTATTATTTCCTTGTGTTAATTGTTAAAGAAAATGACTCGACCTCAATATCTATCATTAGGATTGGTGGAAATAAGTAGTAGTCCCTTGACAACCACAAATGCCCTTGAGAGCCATCCTTCTGTCACATTGCCAGCAAACAAGAAGAAAAGGCTAGGTCCTGGAGGAATAGCCATATGGTTGTTGGAAGAGCTCTAATGGTAACTTGTGCAGCGGTCATATTTGCACTTTGCCTTAAACAAGCCCAAGAACAAAAGCTAAGACTGGAAAGCTGTGAGAGTTCAGAGAGTTCCCCTTTTCCCCCGCCGGCCGGGGGGGGGCCTTAATTTTTTTTTTTTTTTTTTTTTCTTTTAAAAAAAAAAAGGGAAGCAAAAAAATTTCTTTTTTTTTTTAAAAATAAAAAAAGATTTTTGGGGGGGGGGGGGAAGGGTTTTGGGTTTTTCAAAAAAAAAAAAAAAAAAAAAAAAAAAAAATAGTTGGGTTTTTTTTTTTTTTTTTTTTTTTTGGTGGGGGGGGGGGGGGGAAGTGCATAAAGCTATTATTTGAAGTAGTTCCCTTTCCAAGTAGAGATATTAAATAAAAAAATTTGCACAC